>OMLB01059883.1:0-11313 GCA_900302555.1 Myripristis jacobus
CACACACCCCCACCACCCTTCGCCTGGAGCTTGTGCCCCCAGAGGGTTCGGTACAGTGACACCCCCTAGCCGGTGGCCACCTCTGCCCCGATGAGAACTTGGCTACAGTGGTCAGCGCCCCGGAGACCCCCAGAGGAAAAGGCCACCGTATCGGGGGGCCCGAATCGTGGCGCTGCAGGCCCCGCATACGTGCACCCACTCTGGGCAGCCTGCCTCTTTATTGCCTGCCTCTCATTTGAGAGGATGGAGTCTGGCTGCCAAGTTTTGACACCGCCACATATGGCCTCCTCCATCAATCGGACTAATCAAGCATCAAGGGGAGGCAGGACCAGCTTAATTGCCAGCCAGATATAGCTGCTCTCACTTGACACGCAACCTGAAATAGATACAGGTCTGAGGAGACCTGACAGAAGATAAATGAATATGACCATTGTTCTAATAATTATATCAAAATACACTGTAACTCTACTACTGCCGCCATTATTATGATAACTGTTTAAAATTAGAATATAAATAGTAGGCAATAGCAATAGATAGTGTTATTTCACTGTTACACACTACAAATCAACACTATTGCAAATATTGCCTTAATATAGCATCATCTACTCATTAAAATGTGGATTATGTTCACATTTGTAATGTTTGGTACCTCGGGTTAGAGAAGTGTACAGTAAGTTGTTAGGGAGGGTTTTTTTTTTTTTCCCATGCAGGCTGCAGTGCTCTGCTCCTCCAGAGTCCTTGAGGCGTTCTGTCTGCCTCTGCCTGCCTCTCTCAACTTCCTGTTTCCCTGCACCCCCCACTGGGGTAGCAGCCACGGAATAACTTAGCACACGGAATGAGGAGGAGAGATCAACAGCAGTCATCCATTCATCTTGAGTTTCTCCTGTCACTCTCTCTTTCCGTTTGTAAACACTGAGGGTCTGTGGTCAGAATGGCCTTTTGTCCACTGTGTTTTTCCGCGTCCCTCTCTTATTCACTTCAAAGGTAACAAGTGACAGATGTCTGTCTTCTCTGCGGTCTTAAATACTGAGGCTCCGCGATAGCATCTGGGCTGAATGTCAAACTGTGAATCTTCCCTAAGAATGTACTGTGGTTATGCCAAGCTCATTGTTATTTATGTCGGGGAAACAGCCTACAGAAGTATTTAAGATACGCCCTGTAGCTCACAGCAGGGTACTCTTAGGGGGTGCTTATGTAAAAATGATGGACAAACGATTACAAGGAGAGAAAAAAAGGAAAATTAAAATAAAGGAATTACAGCAAAGGATAAAGTCAATGGATGAATAGTTCAATTAGCTTCATATCAAGATTTCCTGGTGGGCTTGCAACTTCCCGTAGATTCTGACTGTGTTTGAATCACTGCAACCGCAGGAGACAATCAATCCTACCTGCCTCAAATCAAAAAAGAAATATAATATGTCAAAGCAGAAGTTTAGTTGGATTAAAGGGTTTCTTTGAGTTGCAGGAACTAAAAAATGGCAAAGGTGGTGGCATTTTGAGCATGTAATCACAGCACGGTGCAATGTTTATTTAACTTTACTCGTCTCCGTCTCTGCCTGCTTTCGGTATTTACATGTTTAATTGAGAAGTGTGCTGCCGGTTTCTTCTGCCCATCTGCCGAGTCCCTTCCTCTTATCAGGCTCATTCCTCAAACTGACAGCCCTCCTTTTCTGCATATCTCTCTTTCACTCCCGTGCCACTACACTACTAACTCCTTTTCTCCCCTTTTCCCTCTCCCTCTTCAGTCTGTCAAAGCCGGATATGAGTAATGACAATGCGTTTTCCCTCAGATCAAACCAATAAGTAGGAATGCGCGCGCGGAGCCTCAAAAGAAAATATCATTTTGTTGTCTGCCAATGAGACACACAACTGCGCTAAAGGGTATCGCGTCATGAAACTCTCTGTTCTGCAGTCCAGGATTTTTTTTCCCCCCCACATCTAAATCACCGGCTGTCAGACGCAACATGTGTGTCATTGTATCCCCATCAGCGTGTTTCATTGTACACACTACCACCTCTGAAGAGCTGCCTCTTATCAGTCGAGTGTCAGAAAGCCCCCTGCACCACCACCTCCTCCCCACTGCCTTTCTAAATGCTTTTCTATTAAGAGCAGTGTTGTGTCCCTCTGATAGCAGCGGCTCCTCCACTTCATCATTCATAATCCCAATGGGCATCAATGGACTCTATAGCCTCGCCATCCACACCGACGGCTTTGTCATTCAGTGCCAGTGAAAACAACCTAAATGAGAGTGAGAATCTGAGGTATTCAGTCAAAGAGAGCCTAAAGTGGCCCAATAGGCCAAAGCACTCCAGTCATGAATAGTCCACTTTACTGGAAGGCACTGGCAAAGGTACCTGACGATGGTTGGAGGGGCTTTTAGTCTGGTTTCATTCTCTCTTAAATTTAACTAAATGGTCCACTTGAACATATGAGGGGCATTTTACAAAGTGTAAAACGACACTAGTCACCCGCTTTGTCTTTTAAATGCTGTTCTGTTTCAGCTTGCTTCATATGGCAAAAAAAAAAAAAAAAAAAAAAATCCCTAAGAAAGACAAGTGCACTGCAAATAAAGTAATGAGAGGCATATAGGAAAACAGGAAGGAGAAAAAAATATGCACTACTCTACATTATAGCACCAGTGTGGGCTAAGTTTCTCCAGCTCAAAAAGTCTAAAATGATGTTCCCGCCCTTCCCAGCATGCAGAAGTCCCGCTGGGGGCCTCAATGTGATCAGCAGCATCCCCACCACGTCTCCTCATTATTGAGTAAATAGGTTTGGGCATGTCCTCAGTAAACAAAGCCAAGACTGACAGTTAAGGGAGAGAGGGGAGTGGGAGGCAGCCTCGTTCCCAATTAGAGTCGCCTCAGGCAAAACTTTAAAGAGGAGATCAATCCTACAGATCGCTAAACTGATCCTGTCACAGGCTGGGGATATTTAAACCGTGGCGCAGAGCAGAGCAGAGCGGTGCAGGGCAGTTCTCAGTACAGTTTGACTGTGTGTGCTAATGACTTGGGGGTAGGCTCTCTCACCAGGACACACACCCCACAGCGAGGCGGCTGTGATTGACGGGTGAAATCGGACCTCAGCTGCAGTTCTCGGCACAGTAGGGGCCAGATGGGGAAATAGTGATTTGCGTTTTTTAGTATGCAGCTCCTACTCTTACGGATATTCCCTAATTGTCTCCCTTACTTACCTGTGAGGATGTTTCCCATCACAGATGCAGAGTACATTTCAAATTAACCCAGAATGTTTTGATTTTTTTTTTCCTCGCCCTACACCTTTGAAGCAGACTTATTAAAATTTGCCAGTGGGACTCATCCCTGTCCATCTACTCAGGGTGAAAAGTTAGTTCTCACTGATGTTGAGGCAAAATAAAGGGACTAACATGAGGTGAATGAAGGTGGAGTGGTGGGGATGACAAGTGAGTTTAATCGCATTGTCAATTCATGACATTCTGCTAAAGCAGCAGATACTGTATCTTTGACTACAAGTGAGTCGCTGGCAGACTCCAACTCCCAGACACACATGGGTAATGTGTAATGAGCTACCAGGCACTCTGCAACTGCAGAGGAACTGAACATTTAAATGAGTGAATGATGCATTATGTATATCACTGAGGTTCCTGTGCAGGAATTAATCATGATCATAAAAGCCAAAGACCAAACAACATGCTGAGGCTATTGCTAAATTGTTGTGATCTAATGCAAAGCAAATTCATTTTTCATGCCATTAAAGATAAAGAAAATCTTAAAAGGTTTGGTTTTGCTTGTCTGCGTCTCTTATTGAGAGTCATTCACTTTCAACTTTATTTGCGGATTATTGTAAATCCCCGGTACAAATCATATCATGAAATCATGTAGCTGGGACATTGGATGTGTTCTGCTAATGCTCAAGGAAGATCCCCTGAGGGAGCCATTGAGTGGGGGAGAAAGGGAAAGAAGAGAGAGAGAGAGGGAGAGGGAGAGAGAGAGGAAGGAGAAAGACAGTTGGAGAGAGAGAGAGACAGAGAGAGAGTTACAGGACGGGGAAGGGAGGGAAGGGCACGAAAAGAAAGACGGAGAGGAGGGGAGGGCGGCAGCAGTCAAGCTGCACTTTATCCTGACAGATCTCCTTTACACACTAATTTCCTTGTTAAAGAAGAGAAAATGGCACTCAATCCGGAGAAATCCTTTTCTCCTGGAGCAGGCCTGTCAGCTGAGGGATGAGTGGATACAAGCAGAGCTTTCCTCCTCGGGCTAGCTCCCCCTGGCACACAGCAGCTAGGCTACAGCTCACAGCAGAGCTCTCTATCTATAGCCATAATTAATACACCATCGGAATATAATGAACCATACCATGATACATGGATTTTGGTGGGTGCTGTCGACAGCATTCATTTAACTGCTTGCTGGAAATCAAATGTGAAGTGAATTGATTTTTTGATCATGTCATCTCCATCACAAATGGCAAACAAATCGTGTACAACCATTTCACGCTCAGTTGTTGTGTATAAACATTCCCCAAGACAAAATGGCAAGGCCCCCTTTCATTCATGTTATCAGCAAAGACATTAACATCCAACAAGGCACATCCTTCAGTGCAACATATTTATCACTGAATGTGCAATCCTCCAAAGTGTATTAGCCTGGATATGAAAAAAGAAGCAAAGAAAAGCCTCTTTTATTTTAAGTCAGGGGTGTTAGCTGTTCAGTCTGCATGTTCTCATCTCCCAAGATTACTATTCGCAGGGTGTGTGTCAAGACTACTTTTCAGAAATCTCGGTAACAATTCAGATGCGATCGATAAGGAGTGACAGTTTATTCTAAGGCTTAGCACAGGCCAAGAAAAGAACGACTCAAGCAGCAAGTTGAGAGGAATGAATTTGTTTTGTATTTGATTTTTCCATTAAATTTATCACCACTTTAACTCTCCGCTTTTCTGTCTCCCTCTTTCTCTCTCCCTCTTTCCCTCTCACTCCTTCCTTCCCTCTCTCTCTCTCTCCCTCTCTCTCTCTCTCTCTCTCTGTCACTCACATCAACAACAGGGCTGTAAACGGCTGTCAATTTCTCCTCTCTGATTTCCATGTCTACACTTTCATCCATTTTTGACTGCTTCACACCCTATATCTATGATGCTTTTAGTGCTCATCTGTGACCTTGCGAAATGATGAGGTAAATTATAAAATACGTTTTGAGAGGCAGAGCACCGCTGCCCTTTGTAACACTTCATCATATCTGCTGTGGACGGAAAAATAGTTGAGAAACATTTTCTTACAAAATTGCCTAATGCTGGTTTGGCACAAAATCATATGGTAAATCCATTACCACTTTGTCAAGAGAAACCACTTGAGGTTTCCTGCAGTGTAGCAGCGGGCAAAGTGGGAAACTATAACACTGAAACTGCTGTCCGATCGCTCTTATTAAAGTGTTTTCAAAATCATCCTCCTTTTCAGATTTAAGGGTCATTGAGAAAGCCAATCAGAGGGACAGGCCAGTCAGAAAGCCAGCGGCGTGAACAGGACAGGAACCAGCTGATGAAATTCATCCATACTTCTCACTTATGATGACATGATTGATTTTCCCTCAGAGTGCTCAAATGTAGGATTGTCTTCCTACCCCCATCTCCTCCTCCATCCCGCCTCAATCTGCCCACCCACCCGCCAAGCCAGCAGCTAATGGATAAAGCCTCTGTCTGTCTCAGGCATGGCGGAGAGTTGACGAGTGGAAGAACAACTGCAACGAATGAAGGGTGAAATCTGAGAGTGCAATTTTCCGTCTGTCAATCTCCCTTCAAGAGAACAAGTTGACCACCAATCAGCGGAGTCGATTCGGCGCTGGCGGCTGATGGGAGCATTTTGAGTGACAGCGTCATGTCACTACATTAACAGAGCAATGAAAGACATAAAAAGGAATTTTTTGAAGGGTCCAGCGAGTTATTTGATTTTTTGGAATGTGATTTGGGGGGTTGGGACCATACTTTTCTGCCTTAACAAATGAACAAACTGACAGGTTAATGCATAACATATCACTCTCTATAATTCATGGTTCTGAATTTGGGAGACTCCTATCATCTACTAGGTGCTTCAAAATACAACCAATTAAACTTTACTTAATTATTAAAGGTAGAAAGTGAGGGAGAAACATGCCTTAAAAACTCTTGCTTGCAGTCAATTACGATAAAACTTTAATGAGCCTGGATAGAGAGCCATAAAAACTGATAGCCCCTCCGTCATGAATTATATATCCATATCGATTTTGTTTCTTTGCCATAAGAATTGCAGGTAATCGTATGTTACCACATGTAAAGTGCACTTCCCTAGCGAGGATAAATATTAACTATCAAATATATATGAGGTGTGTGTGCATTTATGACCAAGCTCATGTAGAAAATGAAGACCAGAGATGTCGAGGCAAGGGCCATTGGGAATGGATGAAGGGTGCCATATCTGACAGTAAGAGAGACCCTTAGCGGGGCTGGCTTGATATGTTACCTAGTTAGCGTCACAGAGAGAGGAATAAATAGTTCTTTATTATTTGTGGTTGCCATCATGTCTCTCCTAATAGACAGGCTATACTGAGTTTAAACCACATTATCCTCTGCGAGACCATCGCAATTACTCTTGAGAGCAGGTCTGATGTGTGGATAAGGCAGGTCGCCCATGTCTTAATGAACACAAACAATGTGAAATGGAGGAAGGAGCAGTGGGGGGAAAGATAATGGCAGGGGAGGGCTTGTTTTAATAGAGACAGCACTAAGTTGTTTGCTATGATCTATGCTGACTCTGAGAATGCTGAAAACCCCCAATGTTAGTTTGTAGGGGTCTTTTTTCATGATCCTATTACCAAATCAATCCACACCCTTTCCTCTGCTTTTTGCTGGTGAACAGCAGGCTCAAATCCTGTTTAGTGGATCGCCAATTGTGGACATGTGTGTCTTGCTGTCACTGCCACAGAGTCCTGTCTTGTTGGACACTCGGAGAGGTGAAAGGGCACCAAACTGGATCACTGTGACACCCAGAGAGCGCGTTATCCCCAGCACAAATGGCTCAGTGCTGGGTTAATTGATAAACTGCCGCTCCACTTCATTAGTCAGACAGACCAGGCTTAACGAACGAACACAGAGAGTGTGTCACTGTGAATATGTTAATCATGACTGGCCATTACGGGGCTCGCCCGTCTTCCTCCTTGTCTCAATCTCTGGTAAACTACAGAGAAAAGACTCACTTCAGACTCTGTGTGAACGCTTGTAACAGCCGAGGCTGTTTATCAATGACAGTAGAAAAAAGGAGAGACGGACAGACACAAGAGTGGTCTTTGGTGTTATTGAATATAAATATATAATAACCATGTGAAAAATGCATCATTTGGCCTTTTCACAAAGGCGGTTGTAATATAGCGCTAGGTGAGCACTGTACTTGACGTACACACTGGAGGTGAGGGTGTCAGGGGAGAGCTCGCTGGAGCGAGAGGAGGTTTTATTGTTGCCCAGCCCTTCCGCTTAAGTGCACATGGCTGGGAGGAAGCCGGGACCTCCAGCTCTGACCTCTGCGCATGTATATTTAATAGGCCATCAGTTGGCCGGGGCAGCGCTCTGATCAGGATTCAGAGAGGGGCTTTGAACACCCCTGTGTATTCCTGAGCGTGCAGCCTCAAGCTGCTCTCCCCAGCTGTGTCAATCCGACAGCACTGTTACAGGCACCCAGACAAGGCGCTGGGCACTACACTGCTACCGCCTAATGACTACAGAAAAAAAAGCAAAACAAACACAAAAACAATAACATTTGGCGTATGGAGCTCTGCTACCATCTAATGAGTGGCTTTAAAAAGTGAAAAATAACGCCAGCTGATATAGTGTAGGGCGTGTGGGATGTGTTTGGATTACATCAGCTACATTGTACAATGCTGTGTTTCCGTTAATAATAACAAAAAGGCAATCTCACGGTGACTGCACTGCACGCGCTGGTAACGATTGCAGAAACAAGGTGGCAAACAGAGAAGTGCCACTCGTGTGTCTTTTCTTCTAACAAGGTATCACTACACTTTGAATCAAATCGCCTCGGTGTGTGTGTGTGTGTGTATGCGAGTGTGTGTGTGTGTGTGTGAGCATATGTGTGTCACAGTGCGCGCACGTCTGTGTGTGTGTGGGCAGCTTAACGAGGGCGGTTCATTTGACAGGCAATTAGTTTGCGGAGCTGCTATTGACAGCCCCTGTGCTTGTGTTTGTTCAACAGCTCTGGGTGAGTTCCACGCTCCCTGGGCTACGTGACAAAGCACCTCCGACAGGGAGCTCCTGATCTCCACCGAGGCTCGGAGGCTCGCTCTGTGAGGGGGGAGGATATGTGACAGCCTGGTAGAGAGAAGAGAGGAGAGAGGAGAGAGGGGGAGAGATACAAAACCCACAAGGGTCTATTAGAGGGTTGTTGCAAGTTAATGTAGCTACAACCCACTTTTTGTGTCGTATTTTGAAAGGCCTGAGCAATGATGTTGTCATTTGTTGTTTGATTGTGGGGATAGCGGAGGGTAATCTTAGGAGACACAGGCTCTCACACTACATGCACACACATAAAAATGCAGAAAGAGAGGAGAGAGGGAGGTGGGGGAGAGCTAGAGGGAGATGGAGGAGAGGAAAAATATAACAAGATCCAAACACTCTTTTATCCTCGAAAATCCCATATTCTAATGCAAGGGCCCATCCCTCTTTTAGTTGCAACCGTTTCGTTTGTAGAGCCAAGCTCCAATCAATATCATTATTTTCACAGAGGATCGAAGCGCCTTCACCGAGTTAATGGGGGATTGAGGTGGTAAACGTTTACCCTCTCACTGTCAGCAGTGCAGTGGTCCATAGTGGGGCCCAGATGACAGCACTGGCCCCACTGTGGACACACTGTGTGGAGATGTCCTGTGGGTAGACAGGCTGCATGGACTGTCAACCGCCTGCCATGCCCTAGATGGCCTAACACATCAGCCACTTGAGTTAGAGCAGCAGCATGGACTTTGACTTCTGCTGGAGCTAACAGAAACAAACCAGCCAGCACAAGCCGCTGCCATTACTGCACTGTATGGCATTGTTATTGTTGATGTAAGGGGAACCAGGGAAAACATGTTGGGTAGCTTGTATTATTTAAACCAAATGGCTCAACATATCACACATGTGAATGTGCTGTTAAAGAAAAATAGCAAATAACAGGATGTATTAACTAAAAAACATTATTTTTTCGTCACCGCTAGCCCTCCTAGCTG
Organism: Myripristis jacobus; assembly: GCA_900302555.1. NCBI lineage: Eukaryota > Metazoa > Chordata > Actinopteri > Holocentriformes > Holocentridae > Myripristis > Myripristis jacobus. The sequence continues at coordinate 9,219 of OMLB01059883.1, forward strand.
TCTTACTATGGATCAGCTGTTCCGTCAGATTTTGGGGAAATGAAGACTAATCTGCAGCTGGCAACGGCAAAGCAAATTCTCTAGTATAGCAGCATATGCTAAATAGCTCTTCAAGCACGCAGATGCATTGCTGTAAAATACCTCTCCTGTCTGGGTATCTGCGTCTCCCAGATGGGTCCCAAGCTGTGCCAAACCGCATCTCGTCAACAGCTATGAACTATGGCATCACATGACCACAGGAGATATGGGGGGCCTTTTCTGTCTCGCCTTGGCACAACGTGGTCAAGCGATGCATCATCAGGAAGCCTACACTTTGTCTGTCAAAACGGAGGTAACTAACAGCGAGAGTAGAGCGCCTTTTTTCTTTTTTTCTTTTTTTTTCGCCCCGACTGTTGAAAGTTCTATTCAGTGAACTGAAGAATAGAGCAAGAATTTTGTTTGATTTTTTTTTTTTCTTTCAGTTTGGAAAGAGGACTAATCAGCAAAGAGTTAGAGCTGATTTGGGTTTGCATGAGGGTGTGACAGAGCAGCGAGAGATTTCATGGGACGTTGCCCCATGATTCATTGAGTTATTGGTTTCCGCCCTGTTTTAATCGCTGGCGAGCCTGAGCCAAAAAATCTCGGAGGATTCCGGAGAGCTCTTTTCTCCACCATTCAGCAGAATGGAATTTGGTGTGCAAGTGCCTCACGTCATTCGAGGCGTCCTTCACAGCTTCGGGGGCCCTAATTCAAACCACATGGAGGCCAGCGTCCGGTTACGGACCTCTGCAAGAAAGGACACACTCCCATTGGCTGCTCCAGGATGGGAAATGGGGTGTCTCGATGGAGAAAGATAACAAACACATCTAAGTAGGAGTCACAACATAGCCAAAGCACACACAGATTCTCATGCATAAATATACATACACATGTACATACACGGAGACATATACAAATATACATGCATATACACAAATACACACACAGACTGCGAAGCGTACACTTATGGGCCTGCAAAGGCTGTTTGCTTGACATGATGGAAGAATGAGCAGCAGGCTCTGTAATATTGCTCCTATTCTTCATTGACAAGCATATATATTTTTTGCTGTTCCCAACTGACTTTGCAGCGCTGAACTCCATTTATGAATTATCTGACATATTTCCTGCTATTTTTTTGACAGGAGTACTCAGAGGAAATTTCAAGGCACCTTTCTCCTGACAAGTAGAAATATCAATATTTGAATAAATTGCAGATTTGGATCTCCTCACATGGATGCTCTCCAGCAAGTGTGTGTGTGTATGTGTGTGTATGGATGCATGAATGTGTGCATGCATGTGTGTGTGTGTGTGTGTGTGTGTGTGTGTGTGAGTGAGTGAGAGGAATGGGAAGGGGTTTGTTTCATTCTGTTACCACGGTCTTATCCCCCTGAGCCCGCAGGCAGAAATCTGTATGCAGCATTTCATTAGGAGAGAGCTCGACTGAGTGACATGTGAAGCACACCTCGCCGTCGACCTGATGAAGTTTACTTCTCTCAAACGACAAAAAGCCACTTTGTAGACTAGCCCTTTTTTCCACAGAGGAAGAGAGGGGGTGATGGCTGAGCACCAATAAAAGAATCATGAATGTTGTTTCACAAAATGACAGGCCTATCTGTACACAAATATTTCTCTTCGAGAAAAATGTAGGCTTCAGAGCTTTTTTCTCCTCCTCTTTCTAAAGTGGAGAGTATGTGGCTTGTTAGAACTGACAGTGTTCAAAATATGATCACCTAAATTCTAAGCATGGTGGAAACAGCTGAAAGGAAACAAAAAAAAAAAGTGAAATAGAAACCAAAGGAGCTATTTTTCTTATCTTACAAGAGTGGCAAGTGTTATGTGAGGAAAGCAGCATTTCACTTGGCGAACTAAATAATTTACAAACAAATACAGTATTGTGCCATAGTGTTGATAAATACCCTGTCTCGGTATGAGAGGTCAATGTCAAGCATCCATAACACTCAACGCTGTCTTCTCAGAGCTACCGGTGTTACGTATGAGAGACTTCTGCCTATCTGTCTCACTCTGTTTAGCTGCAGTAACTGCCATGCTGTCTGCATGTCTGCTGTTGCCACTGATA
>OMLB01059909.1:0-10317 GCA_900302555.1 Myripristis jacobus
TTCCATCTTGTACTGTTTTGGAGCTACGGCAGTTTAAATTTGAGAGTTGTTTCTGCTCTGTCTGAGGCTTTATCATTGGTGTGTGTTGGCATTCCTGAGGCAGCTAGAGTGTGTCACATGTCCAGGCAGAGAGCAGAGCAGAGCAGAAAACAGCACACAAAACTCCAAAAGTGTTAAACTACTCTTCATAGCAGCCAGAAACTTGGTCACAGGAACACAAAAATTACATACTTTTGTAGGAATTTTCGTCCTCTTTCCATCTGCATAGGTTTGGAAGCAGTCAGACTTTTAGTTTAGTCTCCAGGGGCTTAATTAGTGCCATGTGCCTGCCTGTTTTCTGCCTCTTTTCACCAGAGTCCATAGGAAAAAAGGAGCTTTTGCTTTTTTTCCCGCGCTCTTTGAGGGCTTATAAAATCCAAACGAATCAAGTAATGATGGAGTTTTTAGCAACTTTTGTTCAGCACTGTGTCCTCTGTCATGTATTAAATTTTCAAGCCGCTGCCATTTACGCCCTGGGAGGAGATAGATTTTGTGCAAAGTGTAATTCTGGGCGAGAATGTGAACATGCCAACGCAAATTGCGGACTTCCTGTTGGTTTTAGGTGGGGGGCGCGAGCACGAAAGTTGTCGGGCTTGATTTCGGCGTTGGTTTGGTGTTTCTATCACATTCCTGTGGGCCGCTGTGGCTGCCTTTATGTGCCTAGGTGGCGCTACCGAGCCCATTTTTTCACTTAGGGGGTCCGTTTGTCCATTTTATCAAATTTTTCACCAGACCTGGCCTGCGTGCCGAATTTGGTGAGTTTGTGAGCATGTTTAGGGGGTCAAATTAAGGGTTATTTGGGCGAGATAAGAAGAAGAAGAAGAAGAAGAAGAAGAAACAAACGAAGGAATAACAATAGGGCTTCGCACTGTTCCAGTGCTCGGGCCCTAATTACTTGCAAGACCTGCAGAAACATTAAGTAAATGTAATATAGAATCACTAGTATAGTCCTTTAAATTTTGATCATTCAGGTGATATTATTTTAAGACTTCTAAAGGGACCTTTCACAAATCCTGGTTTGGACCAAATCAGTGTTGTGTTAGCACATAGCTGAGCAGTATATAACCTGGTCTCTGTTGTTGATATTGGAGTAAGGCAGGGTCCCTGACATCAGCTCAAACAGCACAACTCCGTAGCCATAGACATCAGACTGGAAAGTGTAAGGGTTGCTGTCCTGCATTCGGATCACTTCAGGAGCCTGGAAAAAATAAACAACAACAAAAAATTACCTAATGCCTCACCACAACCAGCATGCTATACTGAACATAAAAAGTTGACCTGTTAGTGGAAGCTCAATTACAAGCAGTGAGCAGATGAAAACAAACAGTTCTGGAAAGGCAGTGGTGTTTCTTCAGCATTGATTAAAAGACTACTGGTCGGTGGTCATGTGATGGCGGTGAACTGAGCAGACGCTTTTGCCAGAGCTCCGTGCCACTCAGTGCTAATTTTCTTATTATCCTGACAACAACTGGGCGCTATACACCATTTTTGTTATGAACATAACTGCCTATGTCCTTGGAAAACTTTTGGCCAGTCCTTTGACAAGATGAGAAGAACCAGAGGAAATAAAGATAAAAAAGACATCCTGTCCGAGCCTGGCGACGACACACAAGATGGCGACCAGGCTGAAATTTGAAACCGCAGATGGACTTGACCCTGCCCTTTCTAAAGCTCTGCGCATAATGACTTCCAACATTATTAAAGTCATTGATGAAAAACTTTGCCCTCTAGCCGAGACTATCCACAAGCATGCTACGGAGCTCCAGGCCGCAAGCAAGCAGCTAGATGAAGCAGAGGCTAGGCTACTAGCAGTTGAAAACTCAGCTGCAACACAAGAGCCGAGGATTGTGGAGCAGGAAAAGCAGGTCCGCGCCATCATGGAGAGTTTGGACACGGCCGAGAACTATAGCAGGCGCCTTAACATTCGACTCGTCGGCTTGGTGGAGGATACGGAGACTGGGCAGCTGGTGGAGTTTTTCGAGACATAGCTGCCTCGCGTACTAAAGATGACCACAAAGACGGCCGCATAAAGCTGGAGAGAGCCCATCGCACCCTCGCTCCAAAACCAGACCCCAACAGGAACCCCAGGTCGCTGCTGCTTCGATTCCACACGTTCAGAAACAAACAGAGGGTCATGGAAGCGGCGTGCCGGGCGAGCCAGGACGGTGGCCTAATTTACAACGGATCCAGGGTCTCATTTTACAGCAATTTCTCCGTGATGGTGATGAAGAAACGAAAGGCATACGATGCGGTGAAACAGCGGCTGCGGGGGCGAGGGATGCCGTATGCTATGTTGTTCCCGGCTACTCTACAGGCGGTACAAGGAGGCTCCAAAAAGAGGTTTTCCACCCCGGAGGAGGTACGCACTTCATCGACTCTGCCTGGATGATAACTTTGCGGAGCACGAAACTCTGTTTATCAGGTTTAGGACATTTTTTTTTGCAACAGCCGTAGTTTTCCCACTCGGGCTGGTAGATGATGCTCCGTTCTTTTGGTGTCGCCTGCTCTTGAGCACTCTGAACATTTGAAATATATTGAACATTTCCTAACCGAGTGGCATGGCTGTTTGTAACTTGAATATTACTTTTCCACCTTATTTCGTTCACTCTCACTGGGAGGACTCTTTTCGTTTTCTTGGCACCCTACTCATCATATGCTGTCAGTTCGCTCTTGGTGAGTTTGAAAGGTGTTTGTATGGTGAACAGTCCCTGTTTCTTTGGGGAAAGACCCTCAGTTTGTTTTTCTCTGTTGTTCATATGCTATGCTTGTTTAGTGTAGTTCATGTGTTAAGCTCAGGACATGACGTGTATAAGATTTATGTGGGATATCAGTGTGGCATCTTCCATTCCTGCTAAATGTGATATATGACAATGTGGGTCATGGGAGGCATATACGGGATGAGGGTAAGTGTAACAGGCTCTGACTTTTTTTTATCCTGCCCTTATGGCAAATAGTATCTTGTGGCCATGTCTGATTTATATAATATTAAGATCTGTTCTTGGAACATCCGTGGCCTCCAAAAACCTGCCAAAAGGACGGCAGTACTATCATTTTTGAAAAAGAAAGATGTTTCTATTGCGTTCCTCCAGGAGACTCACCTGGAGGACAAGGATAATACTAAATTGCAAAGAAGTTGGGTGGGGCAGGTCTTTGCTACTTCATATTCTTCTTTCAGTAGGGGCGTAGCCATTTTGATTAGTAAAAAAATGGCATTTAGGTCTCTTGATTGTGTTAAAGGCAGCCAGGACCGGTATATAATTGTTAAGGGAATACTCACAGGAAAAGAAGTAACATTTATGAATCTATGCTGTCCCCCAGCCTATTCCCCTGATTGTCTCTCCAAGGCTTTTGCAGTTTTTATGGGATGGGCTTCAGGGGACTCTTTTGTTGGAGGAGATTTCAATTGTCACCTTAATCCCTCTCTTGACAAACTTCCATCTGGCAATTCTCCTCCTTCTAAACAAGCGAGGGTGCTCACTAATATATGTCAGGACACTGAATATTCTGATGTGTGGAGGCAGCTCCACCCTACTGATTTAGAGTTAGCATAAAAGCTATACCAGAATTGATTACATTTTCATACCTTCCTCAAAATTGTCTCTTGTTTTATCATACTCTATAGGCAACATTGTGTTATCAGACCATGCCCCCCTTTATTTGGTATATTCTCTCGCTGAGGACAGAGCATTGTCACGGTGTTGGAGATTTCAACCTTATCTCCTTAAAGATAACAAGTTTATCTCCTACTTTACTTCAGAATTTAAGATTTTCTATTCTATCAACTCACCATCCACAGATAATTCCTCTGTCCTCTGGGAAACGTGTAAAATACACTCTCGTGGATTGATTATGTCTTTTGTTGCTTCCAAAAGACGTGGGAAGAACGAACAGCGTAAACTTCTCTAATCTCGACTAGCTGAATTGGAGAAAAATCACATATCTAGTCAGTGTCCTGATTTGCTTAAAGAAATGTTATCCACACATGCTGCATTGAATACTTTTCTGATTCAGGACTCTGAACAGTCCCTTAAATTTGCCAGGCAGAAACTATATGAGTCTGGGGATTAACCTGGAAGATATCTTGCTAGTCTTGTCAAGAAGAGGGCAGATTCTCAAAATATAGTCTCTATTACTGACTCTAATGGTGTTAGATCGTTCGATACTAGAACCATTAATAAACACTTTGCACCATTTTATTCCAAACTATATAGTTCCGAGCAGCCTGACAATGCCCTGACTCTTATGCATCAGTTTTTTTGCAGATTTAAGACTCCCCAAAGCTACAGATGATCAAAAATTGCAACTAAATGCCCCAATTACTAGAGAGGAAGCACTACTTGCTTTGAAATCTATGCCGTCTGGTGAGGCCCCAGGGCCAGATGGATTTGGCCCTGTTTTATAAGGAGTTTAGTGGTATTCTTTTAGACCCTCTGTTGTCTATGCTCAATCACTCATTCGAAAATGGGATCCTACCTCAATCCCTTAGGGAGGCCAACATTTTTCTCATCCTTAAAAAAGGAAAATGCCCGGACAGCTGCGCCTCATACAGGCCGATAGCCCTACTTAACTCTGACCAAAAACTGCTCTCCAAAATTCTGGCCTTATGCCTGGAGAAGGTTCTGCCCATTATTGTCATGGAGGACCAAACTGGTTTTGTCGAGGGCCGGAACTCCTGTGATAATATGAGGAGGCTCCTTAACATCATCCAATTAGCCCAGAGCTGTAAGGACCCGGCCCTCGTGCCATCTCTCGACACTGAGAAGGCATTTGACCGGGTCGAGTGGTCATATTTGTTCTACGCTCGGGAGGAATTTGGCTTAGGAGATAATTTTGTGAATTGGATTAGGGTTCTGTATAATACTCCGACGGTGGCAGTTCTGACTGGGGCTGAGATCCGACAACTTCCCCCTCCACCGCAGTAATAGGCAGGACGATCCCCTCAGCCCCTTGCTGTTTGATATTGCTATTGAGCCGCTGGCCCAAGAAGTAAGACAAAACAACTTAATTTCTGGTATCTTCGTTGGCAAAAGAGAACACAAAATTACTTTATACGCGGATGACATTTTGATACATTTATCGCAACCCCAAACCTCTGTTCCCTGCCTGATTAAGGTCATTTCGTCATTCAATGTCTTTTCAGGATATAAAATTAACTTTGCAAAATCCGAGGCTATGCCCCTGGGGTCGTTAACATGTGTTCCAGATATGGCTGAGCCCTTCCCGTTTCGCTGGTCTCCCACCGGTTTAATTTACTTAGGAGTACATGTACCCACTTTTGGTCAGATGTTTAAGTCCAACTTCCCTCCCCTCTTGGATGCTATAAGGGCAGACTTAGACTGCTGGACCTCTCTCCCTCTTTCCTGGCTAGGCAGGGTTGCTCTTATTAAAATGAATGTCCTGCCCAGACAACTATACCCACTGCAAATGATCCCTATCTTATCATCCAACAAGGTTATTAAGGTGCTTGAAGGCTGGCTAAGCTCCTTCATCTGGAGCAAAGGGAAGCCCCACCTCAAGATGACAAAACTTCAAACAGCAAGTTGTGATGGAGGGTTAGATGTACCAAATCTTACATTTTACCAACTGGCATCGCACCTGCGGGTGATTGCAAGCTGGCACAACTGTGATCCAGCATCAATTTGGCTTGATATTGAATCCTCTCAGTTGAAGTGTCCCTTGTTGAATCTACTGTTTATGAATAATCCTGAATCTGTTAAGAAACACTGCTCTAACCCTATTATATTCTATATCATCAGAGCCTGGAGATCCATTCGCTTTATAGAAGGCCGGGCTCATCCCCTCTCACTCCCATTCTTGATAACCCGGACTTCCTGCCAGGCTGTAAGGACCAGGGCTTTAAAGTGTGGAGCACCCAAGGGCTGAAGAAAATAGGTGATCTTTTTAAAGGCCAGATTTTACTATCCTTTCAGCAGTTGCAACAGCAATTCAGTTTATTTAATCAAGGTGACTTCTACAGATATTTAAAAATTAGAGATTTCATAGTTAAGGACACCATCTTAATGACTAATAACACCACTTCATGTGTGGAGAAGGCCCTGTCTCTACAGATTAGCAAAAAGTGCATTACTGTTTTTTACAGAGCCCTACACTCTAATTCTCCTCTTACCTCACAAACCACTAAGCAAGCTTGGGAAGAAGATCTAGGTGTTGCTATAGATGATGCAGACTGGCAGGACGTCTGGTCTCAGGCCATGAACATTTCTGTATGTAACCGCAGCAAATCCATACAGTTCAGAACTGTACATCGCACACATATGTTGTCAAGAACAAAATGGATGCTAATATTTCCCCGCTTTGCTGGAAATGCAATTCTGAGACTGGTAATTATGTCCACTGCCTCTGGTCATGTGTGAAGTTGATTATTGAAATTAACATACTAATAAGCTATTTGGCTGTGTGAAAGCACATGTTAATTTGTCTGCACAGATTAGAGTTGGATTTTGTCAGGAGGGGGACTTATTTTCAATATATAGAAGCCTATCATGGGTTATGAATTAATTAAAGATGCCCAATTTTGAGCTTCAATTTAAGTTTCACAGCTGAGAGCATGTTAGTGTCTGCAGGGAGGAAGTGAAACACACCTCACAGACATAGTAATAGAGATTGATTTAGATCAGCTCAAGCCACATTTACACATTAATCAACTTAGTATGTGGTGGCTGTGCGGCCCCTCCTTGAACTGCCACCTTATCGTGGTGGAGGGGTTTGTGCGCCCACATGACCCCAGTAGCTATGTAGCCGGGGGCAATTTGCCCCTGTTAGGGTTTCCCATGGCAAACAGGTCCTGGGTGATGGGCCAGACTAAGAGCAGTTCAAAAACCCCTTATGAAGAAGAAAACGGCAAAGCCAGTGACGTCGCCCAGTGCAGCGGAGCCAGGGCCCCACCCTGGAGCCAGGCCTGGGGTTGGGGCTCGTGAGCGAGCACCTGGTGGCCGGGCCTTTGCCCATGGGGTCCGGCTGGGCCCAGCCCGAACTGGTGACATGGGTCTAACCCTCTGTGGATTCACCACCCGCAAGGGTAGCTGTAAGAGGTCGGTGCTATGTGGATCGGGCAGCAGTCGAAGGCGGGGGCCTCGGCGACCCAATCCCCAGACGCAATGGCTGGCGATGGGGACATGGAATGTCACTTCGCTGGGGGGGAAGGAACCGGAGCTTGTGTGGGAGGTTGAGAGGTACCGGCTAGAAATAGTCGGGCTCACCTCCACGCACAGCTTGGGTTATGGAACCCAGCTCCTCGAGAGGGGCTGGACCCTCCACTACTCTGGAGTTGCCCTTGGTGAGAGGCGGCGGGCAGGTGTGGGCTTGCTCATAGGCCGGGGTGGATGAGATCCGCCCTGAGTATCTCAAGTCTCTGGATGTTGTGGGGCTGTCTTGGTTGACACGCCTCTGCAACATCACGTGGCGGTTGGGGACAGTGCCTCTGGAGTGGCAGACTGGGGTGGTGGTCCCTCTTTTTAAAAAGGGGGACCGGAGGGTGTGTTCCAACTATAGGGGGATCACACTTCTCAGCCTACCCGGGAAGGTCTACGCCAGGGTACTGGAGAGGAGGATTCGGCCGATAGTCGAACCTCAGATTCAGGAGGAACAATGTGGTTTTCGTCCTGGCCGTGGAACACTGGACCAGCTCTATACCCTCCGGAGGGTGCTCGAGGGTTCATGGGAGTTTGCCCAACCAGTCCACATGTGTTTTGTGGATCTGGAGAAGGCATTCGACCGTGTCCCTCGTGGTGCCCTGTGGGAGGTGCTCCGGGAGTATGGGAACCGAGGCCCTTTGCTAAGGGCTGTTCGGTCCCTGTACGACCGGAGCAGGAGCCTGGTTCGCATTGCCGGCAATAAGTCGGACCTGTTCCCAGTGCATGTTGGACTCCGGCAAGGCTGTCCTTTGTCACCAGTTCTGTTCATAATTTTTATGGACAGAATTTCTAGGCGCAGCCGGGGGCCGGAGGGAGTCCTATTTGGGAGTCACAGGATTTCATCGCTGCTTTTTGCGGATGATGTTGTCCTGCTGGCTCCCTCGAGGCAGGACCTTCAGCAGGCACTGGAGCGGTTCGCAGCCGAATGTGAAGTGGCTGGGATGAGAATCAGCACCTCTAAGTCCGAGGCCATGGTTCTCGACCGGAAAAAGGTGGCATGCCCTCTTCAGGTTGGTGGCTCCCTTAGAGATAGGGTGAGGAGCTCGGTCACTCCGGAGGAGCTCGGAGTAGAGCCGCTGCTCCTCCACATCGAGAGGAACCAGGTGAGGTGGCTCGGGCATCTGTTTCGGATGCCCCCTGGACGCCTCCCTGGGGAGGTGTTCCAGGCATGCCCCATCGGGAGGAGGCCCCGGGGAAGACCCAGGACACGCTGGAGGGACTATGTCTCTCAGCTTTGTGTCCCTCCCGAGGAGCTGGCGGAGGTGTCTGGGGAGAGGGAAGTCTGGGCGTCTCTGCTTAGACTGCTGCCCCCGCGACCCGGCCCTGGATAAGCGGCAGACAACGAGACGAAAAATGGTATTATTTAAATTAGACTCTAGTGATGCTGTCTTCCAATGCTGGATACTGGCTGGATGCTCCAAATGCTAACTATTAGCCTCCTGCCATTGAGGTGGACTTCCCCCTCAACATTCTGTAAAATCACAACCTTAATCCACTCAAAACATAGCTTGAGTTTGATGATGTATAGTGGAATTTTTACACTGTGAAATGACATGAAAAAGTTGACCATAAAGCAAACAAAAACAAAAACAATGGTTAAAGCTCAAAAATTTGTTAGATTTTGTCCTCGAACATGTGTGCATATGTTTAATGAAGAAAACAGGAGGAAATAAACATGGAGGGAAGTGAAAAAATATCAGTTTTCATGTTGATCACAGTCTGGCCAAACGTAACTGCATCTGATTACACAAGCGACACCATCTATACTCTACCTCGAATATTACATCTGGACATACAGCAGAGAGCCAGTGGGAGAGAAAAAAAGCTGCTGAGAAACCCCCTTTAATGCACAGGAAAATGGAAGCGTGAGAGAACACCATTTGGTACCCAGATTTCCCAGCTTTTACGTGTGCTTTGTGTCCATCTGTGACGTATCCATCAGTCTTGTCATCTCGCCCTTAAGGTTAGGTGGAAGCATGACCCGGGTGATTTCCGTGTGCCAACCTGATGCACTGCAGGCGCACTTGGCATACAAACAGAGTGCACCCAGAGTCATCACTGGAGTGCTGGTGAAATGAGGCCAAGGTGCCTCCTGTCTAAAGAAAGTTACCTGGCAGACAGATGAAGTGGCTAAAGTTTCTGAATTTTGTGCAGGAAAATGCAAATACAATATTTGTCTAATGAATATGCATTGATGTGTGCCAAAATGAAATGTGGATAATGTGGACCTGGATATTATCTGGATAAGAGATAAATGAAATGACAGTGTGACAATGACAATGTGAATATTTCCAAACAGAAATTCAATTTTAATTAAGTCCCTCTTTTGGCTCACATTTTGAACAACTTCAGGGGTCAGTTCACATTTACTCATGTTTTCTGAGTATAGAATTTATTTTTGCTTTTAAGTTAAGAACCCTATACACATGACTAACTTCAGTTTCATCCTGTCTGGTAAGATTAATCATGTTGTAATATTGTCATAAGATTTGTGAAACATCTGCAATTTCTTAAGTTAGTTTGCACCCACCCAGCCATTTTGACATGACATAGCAGGGTAAACACAGGTCATATGAATGACATTAATTAAGGTTCTGATCCATTTAGAGCCAACCAAGCCAGGGTCCTGGTAATGTGCATTCTGGGTATTGGAAAGGCTCTGCTATACTTAACCCTCCTGTTATGTTCACATTTTTGAACATCTTTTATGTTTGGGGTCAATTTGACCCCTGCAGTTTAAACTTCCACAAAATTATTATAACTAAAATTGTTATCAAAGTTTATGTGTCAGGTACTTTATGTTTCTTTGTTGATTACCTAAATAGCCCGTTAAATAAAACATAACACCCCCCACCCCCACCCCCACTTATACATCCAGTATTCCTATTACGCGACAATGGAAAAATATGCAAATAACCATAAAATCTCACTGATTGATCTGAAATTGGAAAGAAATATAAATTTTTGGTGTTTTAATGGCTTTATATTATTTCTAAATACAGATTTTTGTTATTTATAACCAATGCGTTACAAAGTGTGAACAGGACATTGAAAACATATCATCATGTCAATTTCATCTTTACCCGGTAGTGCCCATTACATTAGGAACACTCAAAAAATGATG
>OMLB01060094.1:0-15568 GCA_900302555.1 Myripristis jacobus
TTCTTCTCCACTGGTGTGTAAACACAGTAAACTCAAGTAAACACATTATACAAACACTCATACCCCACATGCATATTTGCACACACACACACACACACACACACACACACACACACACACACACGCACACACATACTCACACACGCACACTCACACACACACGCCAACTCAGCTTTTAGTCTGGTCTTATTTAATTGGCGTGTTTAACGGGAGCACGCACACACACATACACACACACACACACACACACACACACCCTCACACACAGAGGCACGCACGCGTATTCTTGCACTAATATCATCATGAGGACATTTACTACTTTGATTAGGCTACCTCATTCCTCTGATCGCCACATACCTAACCTAATTCTAATGTGAGCCTTAAACAGAAATCATAACTAAAACCGACCTTAATCCCTTAAAATAACCATAATCTGAACTCAAAACCCAAATCCTAACCCGAAATTAGCCCCTTAAATAAGTGAGAGGCAACGGTCAAAGAGCTTCAACGCCAAAGGTGTGAAATTTAAATAAACTCTTACGGTGATAACAGCGCTACAAAAACACATGCGCGCACACACACACACACACACACACACACACTCACACACGCACACTAGAAGTGGATGAGGAGAAAGAGGCCAAGAAAGTCATTTGCTGCATTTGTTTATTGTGAGACTTTGCCAAGAAAAGTGTTTAGTTAAGGAAGGGAGGTGGACCTGTCAAGCCTCTGACTTAAATGGTTCACATGTAGGCTACATGATTTCATTACCAACAGTACCTAACCTGAGAGATCAGGCTGTATAACTTTATTTCTGAGCCTTTTTGCCCAATTCACTGTTGTGATTTGAGACGCTGGCATCAAAAGTGGGCATATGTGTCACAAAATAAAATCCCATCCCTCAGTGTGGCAGACTACATTTCAATGACAGTAATAATGATATAGATAGCTGAAAAAAATCCATTTACTTTATCACCCCGTGTAAAAATCAGACTGAAGATGAATCATCTAGAAATGGATTGTTTCAATTGTTCAATTAGGATTAAGAGAAAAGTTTGCTCTTTCTAGGTGAAAGCATTTCCACTGATTCAGTTTAATGACAAGAACATTGGACATCAACACTGTTGGCCTATGCTGATCAACATGATTTTAAAGGTCGGAAATGACACAATCACCTTTTCTGGGGTAATGAATGCTGCAGTGTATTAGCACCCCTGGGTAGTTAAATTACTTATGAAACCAACTATGACTAATGAGTGGCACATTATTATTATGAGCAACTTTATTGGAACTCAAAACTATAAACATGAACAAAACAAAATGAATGGATCAGAGTGTACTTAATTTTCACATTGCAAAAACACTGCTGTGCATTTGTGCATTGCATGTGTATGTGTGTGCATGTGCATGAGAAATGAACATTTGTGAGTATGTGTATGGTAAAGTCTATACACTTTAACTGAACAAAACAAAACAAAACAAAAACAAACCTAAGGCATAATTTGTAACATGTACTAGCTTCCCTGTTTGTTGGGGTAACCATAAAACATCTCTCTTGACTTAATTTCACAAAAAAACCCACAAACGGAGCAAAAACAATTAGTTGTGAAACTCACAGCTTTTAACACAGCTGCACCAGTTGGACTCTGCCACAAAGGGAACAGGCTGTGGTAACTATAGGTAATGCTTATATCAAGAGAGAAAAAAACTGTTTGTCCTATAACTTCTACTCCCTCCTACCTCACTATCAACCAACTCTCAAAATTGTGACAGGAAGTTAAGGAGATTGTTTTTCTCCATTGTGGAAAAGTATGTTCTTCAAGCAGTTTGCATAAAACCTGTTAATTTAAAGCCTACACTATACAGTCTACTGAGAGATAGATCAGCACCATCCATTGCTTTGCTGAACTGCAGTAAGACGTAATGCTTTGTGATCAGAGAAAATCACATTAGCCACTTAGCCGCTTGACAACCACAGGAAGGATTCATCTTACACTTCTCATTTGGCTCTCTATTCAGTGTAGTCATGCAGCAGACTGGAGTATAGTGGAGGCAGAGCTGCTTTGGAGGCAGAAATACTATATTGTTTGAGATAAACCTAAAAAGGCCAGAGCAAAGGACCCATTTTTTTTATGGTTAGTTATGGTTAGAGTGGAGCCCAGTGAAAAAGCAACAAGTAGCTATAGGAGAAAAGATGGGCTAGCTAATACGATGAAGCCTAATGGTCTTAGAACAATGCAGTTCAACTACTTAAAGCACCTTTCACATATAAGTACCATACTACCTTTTCCATTAGAGCTGGTTTCCCCATTCATAATATAAGCGACTATATCTGTAAAATTTCCATGTAGACTGAATTCACACATGACAGTCTTTGACAGATGAAGTAACGCTGGAAAAGGCTTTTGCTCACTCATCAGAACGGAGGATTCCTGAGGAATTCAGGGCAAACTTGCCAGAACAGTTTTTCTGGTATATCAGCTCTGGCTCTCATTGATACATGACTCCCACAGTGGAAATTTCTGAAAGTTTTCCAGATCAAGTTGCAAGTGTGAAAGGGGCTTAAAGTCAAATACTTAAGGTTGTTCAAACTAGTGATGCTAGCCCATAAACAGGCAAGCGAATTAGCTGGGCTGCTGACCCTCCAAGATCACAGATGTCATAGTAATGAACACATGAAAAAAATATTCCCCAGTTACTGGGGGCATCAACTGGAGTAAGAATTACAAATTTCACCTACCCTGGAAACCACTGCTTTGATTTACATATACATTAAGCACTGGAAATTAACAGCCCTTTGATTATATTTCTCTTCAGCAGATATCGAGTGAGATGCCTCAGGGCTCAATTCTTGGTCCAGGCCTTTTCTCATTGTATGTGCTCTGCATAAGCAATAATGCATTGTGTAGGTGCTGCAATGACCTCCTTTCCCCATGGGGATCAATAAAGTTGCATCTAATGTAACCTAATGTTGCTTCATGTAATGTAATGTAATCTAATTTAATCTTAAATCAAGTGTTACATTTCAAAGCTATGCAGATGATACCCATCTTTATTTCCCATTAGATCCTGATTATCCAAAAAGTTTTGACACCATACATTAGTGCTCCTGGGTGACTTTTCTCTAGAACTTAATGACAGCAAATATCAAATAATTTTATTTGATTCAAAACAAAGTAAGTAGTCTGTTAGCCAACATATTATGGTAACTCATGACCAGAAACTTGGAGATGGATTTTGATCTGACTTTTGAGCATTGGGATTATAACGTAGAACTAATAGTAGAGTCCTGCTGCTTTCAAATGAGGAATACATGAAAGTGTGTTTACCCTCAAATGCTTTTGTGTGGGTCGCTGATGCTGTCATATGATGTCATTAGACTGTTGTACCACCCTGTGCAGCTATGTCAGTTAAAAGTCATTCTCATCTTCAGCTTGTACATTGACTTCTTCATCTTGAAAACCCAGCGATGCCTCTCACCTATACTGCAGCCCGTTTTTACCCACTGAGGAACCTGACATCCTCTGGCAAACCTCTTCGGACAGTTCATTGGTTCAGACTCAAGCCCAAAGCTGACAGGAAAACTCACGCTAGTTAAGGCAAAGTAATCTCACAGAAATATGTGAAATCAGTATCATCTTTTAAAATTTTGGGCTGCCTTTTATCTAATTCATGCTTGATTTGGATTTTATTTTTGTCTAACTATGATGGTGATGACTATTATTATTGTTTTTTTCCTCATTTTGAATGAGAACTTGAAATTTGCTTTTATGAAATGATAAGATGTGAACCAAAAATTTGTGAAATTGGTGTTTTATCCAGCTGTTAATGAATTTTGCTAAACTAAGTAGGCAACTCAGTAAATAAATACGTAAATGAGTGAGTGAGTGAATAAATAAATAAATAAATTTGGCTCACCCTCAGATGATTTTTTTTTTTTAACTCAAACTCTGCGCACTGACTCACAGACTAAGGGTCAGTAAAAATGTGTACACACTGAATTAGGCTCCAGCTGGGGTGTTTCAACTCAGCCATGCTCCCCAGCCTCCCCCAGAGCCCACAGTGTCATGCAAGAGCAGGGAATTGAATGCGACTGAATGCAATGTGATTGAATAAAAACTGTCCTTGTATAGTCAAATCAAACCAATGAAAATTATAAATAAGCGTCCTTTTGGATTTTTAGATTATTGGGCTTTTAACTTACTGCAGGAAGGCTTTTTCTTTTGCTCTTTATCAACGGTACTGGAAAAACTGTAAACGACTCCAACAAACCACTCAACAAGCTGTGAGCTCTGTGTATTAGCAGGGAAACCTGGTGGTCACAGAGTCCGTCCTGTCACCGGAAAGTCGTCCGTTCAACCGGTCACGTGTCCTGCAAAAATGTTTTTTTCAGTAAGAAGCTCCTTGTAAATCACTGTTTACTAGCGCATAACCCAGAAGTCCTAGAGTGCGATGATAACCATGGGGACATTTTAAATGTACTAGTTTTGGTAGACTACTAAGAACAAAATCAATCTATAGCCAAGGTATCTGAAATTCTCACTCTCGTCATTTGCGCCTTTGTCCGTCTTGTTCCAGTCATATTAAAATTTAGGCAAATTGCGGCCAGTGCCGAATACTGAAATTGTCTTCGAAAGAAACAAAGCCAAATGAACACCGAAGATGTATAAAATGCGCTTTGTTCATCAGAGAGAGGAAAAAAAGACTCCACTCAGCCAGCTCTGAATGCTGCATTTCATGGCTGCAACAATTATGCTGAAAGGTCAAGTATTACAGCATCTTGTGTTCCGCTTTGCATGCAAAGTATTCAGTTCGCAAATGACCCTCGGGTGCGCTCTTCGCACAATGGCTTGAAGAACCAGATAAACGTAGGACAATTAAAGATTTTTGCTACCAGCTGACAATAACATTTACCAAAGGGAGTGATTGCAGTTGCTGCGTAATTGTCCTGTTTGTAATGCGCATGAGGAATGCTTCGACCAAGCTTTGACCCTGCTGTACTGAAATGACTAGCAGCTTAAAAAGGTAGGCTAAAAAAGTGGCGGTGTTCAAGGAAAAAAGTAGGCCTATATTATTAAAAAAAAAAGAACCCTGCAGCATATGAAAACCTAACTTTACTCCACCTCTTGCAATGATTAAGGACTTTTTGTGACAAATCAGTGGTGGGTGAAATTTATTTCTCTTCATATAGATGTTTTGACATGACTGCGTTTACAGCTGTCAAAGCCTTCAGTCGTATTATTAATTATATACACTTGATTTACACATTAATTAAAATTGTCAGTGACTGTACTACTTCAGCACCGTGGACAGCACCCAAAACCCGCCAATTCCGTATCTTTCAAAAAGCCTACATCTCGTTTAAAACAATGGGGATCCACACTCAAATTCTTTGTTAAGATGTGTTATGTTTTCATATAAAACCAGGTCAAATGATGAATTATTGACGCCATGAGTTAGATGTTGTTGATTCCAACCTTGAATTTCTTCACGCCTGCGCTCGTCTGTATAGGCCTACATGTTTCCATTGTACTCAGCATGATAGGAATATATATGGATCTTCACATGCACATCAGCTTCAAACATGCAAAACAATAAAGCCAGCAGTGAAGCCGTATCTTAATTTATAAAAGTCATCTCAATATGTTCAATAGTTCTAAACAATGTATTATTCCCAGATTTCTCTCATTTCCTTATTCGTATCTTTATCATAGTCTCTGCTGCTGCCACGACCGAATTCCCTTCATTAAAGTTTACTGCAATCTGATCTTTACAAAGTTTGTGTGTGAGATCTGTGACTGTGAGTCTGTGTGTGGTGCTGAGGCAACATCCTGGACACAAATATGGCGCCCCAGTTTAGCCACGCACTGCAAAATTTCCACATTTCCACATTATGGCAACTTGTTTTTGTCAAGAATTATCTCTGTGTCACGTTTTAGACCTGCCTTATTTTGCCTTGTTTTTAGGTGTTGTCACTTCATTCTATAGCCGAAGTGAAACACAAGTTGCACTGGAAATAAATGAAGCAGTCTCACCCTGGTGGAAAAAAAATTGTCATTTGTGCTCAGTAAAAATAAGATTGTAAGATGGAAAATGCGTCTAAATGACTGGATGAGACTGACATTTATGCTGTGCATGTTACTAAAGTCATTAATTGTAAGTTGCAGTATCATTTGCTTTGCTGCCTCTTATTGTCGTGGCCACGATAAGCGTGTAGGTTAATCTTCCAGGTGCTGCCCTCTTGACTCTATCAGGGAATTTAGCAGTCTTAATTTAAAAGACGCCCATTTTGAATATCCTAATCAATGGAAAATTCAGTTCTTATCTTTTGGTTGCTACCTGGCCTGTCACTGCCTCGTATAGACGAGCCACATATTACATAAAATACATAAAATATAGGAGAGGCACAGCACAAGGGTTCTGGATGCTAAAACGTATCCCACAGAGAGTGGGAGCTAAACAGGCAAATAAAATTCACCGGCCAGTCCTAACTCAAATATGATTACCTTGAGATTAGGGACTAATTGCTTAGGGTTCATGGAGACCTGCCCACCATAAAGCCAGAAGGACTTGGGGAGTTAGACTGTGGGTCTCCACAAAAGAGAGCGATGAGAGCACACACGCTTCCAACAAGTCATTCTCAACAGCTACAAGCTCCACACAAAGACCACACACCGCGCCAAAGACATGTTAATGTAATCCCAAAGTTCCCACTTCTTTCCTGAACAAAACCAGCCCAGCAAATACCTAATAGAACATAGTTTATGATGCTGGCGAGATTTCACTTTTAAAGTCCAAAAGGCTTTCGGCTCGCTTAAATGGTGGCCTGGGGCTTCTCCTGCCTCAAAGTGACACAAATGGAACAGAGCAGAATTTGAGAATAAAGTTCAATTAACATCACAATTTCATAAAGCTATTTGTGAACAAAAAAAAAAGTTGCATATTGGGTGATAAAATTATTAGGCTACTCTGCAGTGAAATTAATTCAACTGTATCCGTGTTCCTACGGAATCGTTGGTGTGAAAAGAAACTCATAACAGCACAGCAGTCCGAGTTCAGTCAAATGGATGTTGAGTCCTAGCTGAATTCATAAGCCAAGCCTCTAAAGAAAGGTTTGTGTAAACAGGAGCAGATATGTAAAGGTTGCATTAACACCAAGGCAGTGTTGATGTGATCAAAGACGTTTCTTCGAGCCAAATGTAATTTTTTAAAATCACGCCTTAGTGGCTCAAAATGCGAACTGCACTCCTGGTGTAATAGATGAATGCAACCAAGAAGACAGAGGATAATGAGCAAGAAATAATTTCATCAAATCAGCGATCCCGTGTCAAAACCAGGCAGGCAGGAGAGTCAGCCGGGTGTCAGGTGTAAACTGGGCCTGCAGGACTGCCACAGCTGAGGTGAAAAAAAAAATCGACAATGATCGATAGCGCTCTTGTATTTTGGCCAACCTGATACACTTTCCCTAGCAGCTACTGATTAGGCAGTGTAGGGTTAGGCATTTTTATAGCCTCATAATTGAATGATGACGGTGGGTCAATTGATTAACTACTGGTCAAACATGTAGGCTACATCTTATTGACGAGGTGGCCTGATCATTAAGTCTGCCAACAAGCAGAGCGACTGCATGTTCAAGAAAAACTGGGAAAAAAAGAGCAGGTTCAGAAAAGAGCGTGTCCCAAAACAGAAACAGGTGCTCAAAGACCAGCAAATAAGCCAACAGGGCAGTGTTCAAGAAATATTTACAGGCAGCCCAATAGCTGTGTTTATATTTTCAACGAGAAAAATCATATGCCTATACCTTCACTTATTTCATACTATTGGATTTTGAATTGCATGGCAGCTTTTTTCGTGTGGGAAATGAGCGCAGAGCTGCGGCTGAGGCCTAAAGGTGGACAAAATGTGTGGGCTGGGCTAAACAGCTTTTCAGACGATGTTGAGGTCAAAGAGAAAAATGAAAAACAAAATCATCGTTTCCTCTCTTCGCAGTAATATCTGTCACAGCACGGAATTAGAATTTATTTAATCTATTTTATCTTACCCATGCAAACTATGGCTATAGTAACCCTGTTGTTCAGCCACTGTTTAAAAACTACAGAATGATTATTACTCTCTAATTGGGCCTGTCATTAATTCTTTAAAAAATTAACATTTGAATTCTCTTTGTATTGTCGCTGTTAATAAAAGCATTGAAAACATAATACCAAATAGCAGACTACATTACTTCCATTATAACATTTGGGCCATTAACATCTAGCCTATTAGCCTGGGCTAAGTAATTCAAGGACATTGAAACAGCCATTGTTCTCGGGGGACAAATACACACTAAAAACCATTTGGACTTTTGTAAATATTTCTCTGTAAAGCAGCCCATGCCACGGCCGTGCACGCTGCACAGAAAATTTTAAAAAGGCAAATGCAGCCTAACTAATCTTTTTCCAACTTGTAGCAGAGACGTGTGCTGGTTTGTTTTCTTATCAGTGCCTGAAACAAACAGCCTTTCGTCGTTTTCTTTCAATTCCCTGATTGATTATTGATAAACCAACTCTTACCTCTGATAGCCCCAGCGCCGAGAACCCGCCTCGCAAGTTATTTGAGAAGAATACCGCGTTGTTTGGTCAGGGATTTTATCGATAAGCTGTCCTTTGAGCACGTTTGTGTTTGATGTTGGGAGCCGGGACCTCACCTTTCTGACTCACATTCAACATACAGAAAAGACCCGAGCTCAAAACTGAAAGAAGCAGCACATAAAGGCTCAGTTTACCCTGCAGGGCAGCTTGTTTGGGCTGCAGGCTTAACGATAAGCCACGGGCAGTGTGTGATATGTAAAGGTAGCTACAAACCAGAGGAGTATGGCCAAGCGTCAAACTGCCATGTGAGAATAAGAGAGAATAAGAGGCACAGAGCTGATGCAGTATTTAGTATTGCTATTTTGCAAAGAGTAAATCTGTAGTGGACATCCATAATTTATACTTATAAAAATAATAATCAGCATTAGTTCTTGTGCTGATCCATTTTAAAAACGCTGCCTAAAACATGCAGCACGATTTAGCAAATATCTAAGCCTCCAAGAAAACGGATTATATTTTTTTCCTTTTTTTGTTTTGCCTTTTTCCTTTTTAAAAAGAGAAGCTTAAAATAAAACGGGCTTCATAATAGAAGATGTAGACATGAAGTAATTTAATAATAATAATAATAATAATAATAATAATAATGATAATAGTAATAATAGTAATAATAGTAATAATAATAATACAGTTGTATAGTATCGCAGCTCCGTTTAATTTTGACCTATTGTTCTGTTTTCCATATGGCCTCCATCAGCCATTAAAAACTGAATTGGATGACATATTTCACAAAAAGTTAACTGACTTTTGTTTCCATAATTTATTAATAGGATTGTTTTGTAGTAAGTCAAATATCTATATAAGTTACAAAGAAATAAAACGTACAAATACCAATGAAACGACAACAAACTGGCAATAGCGTCAAAACTTTGTACAACAGATAGCTAAAAACTATTTTTTTCCAGTTCAAACCTTTTACAGAAATATACAAGCTAGAACTACGGCTTACATTAAATTCTATTATAAACCAGAGCCATCTGTGAGGGGGAAAGTTTTTAAAAGCACCCATACAGGCTATGGCAGGCCCGTATTCAGGTTCACTTTATCCCAACTAACCCAACAGCAGATGCGGCCTATGACTGCTGATTCTTCTGTTTTCTCAATATAATTTACATAAATAATTCCCAAGAATTTGCATTTGCACATCCGCAGTTTCTGGTCAAAAGTTTTTTTTTCTCTCTCTCTCTTCCACGCAGCCTAGTCACATTTCCTTCCAAAGGTGAAAAATTCAAGAAGAGCACGGGTTCTTGTTCAAATGCGCACATTTACATTGAACTCGTGGAGTCTTGAGACAAATTATCTCACGTCGTTTTCTTTAAATATAACAAGATTCATTCATGGCTGGTGCTCTTGTCACCACGTCCTGCCGTATAACAGGGCTGAACACTGCAGGGCTGAGCCGTACTCTGCGCCGGGGGAGTTCAGGTGGGAGAGGCCGGCCACTTGGCTCTGCAGAGACGGAGGACTGGAGGAGTGCTGCGCCAAATCTGGCGAGTGACCTGTGCTTCCCACCTGCTGGCTCTGATGCTGCCCGAGGCCAGACGTGTTATTGGACATGATCATTACATTGCCACCTTGCTGGTGGTGGGTCTGTGAGGATGATGTTGGAGTGTGGCCGCTGCCTTGGCACGGCTTCCCGTCCTTCACCAGCACTGGCACGGCCACCCTCCGAGGGGACTGTTGCTGCTGGCAGGAGCCGCTGTCCTGCTGCATCTGCTGCTGGGACACTTTGTCCTTAGCCTGCCTCTTCATCTTGTACCGGTGATTCTGAAACCAAATTTTGACCTGGGTCGGGGTGAGGTGGATCATACTGGCCAGGTGCTCCCTCTCCGGCGCTGAGAGGTATTTCTGCTGCTTGAAGCGTCGCTCCAGCTCGTAGACCTGAGCCTGCGAGAATAACACTCGCCTTTTTCTCCTCGGGGTGCTGGACAGAGGACCCATGCCTTTACCCACATCTGCCAGGGAGCTGAGGCTACCCATGCTGCCCATATTCATGCCCGAGGAGGAGCCCATGAAACGAGAAACTGAAAGAAAGAGAAATACAAGGAAATGAATGATTTCATCTTCAACAAAACTGTGACAAAAATACAGAATGCAAAAAGAATAAATAACCAAATGCTTTCTCTACGAGCAAAACTCGTGTGAATATAAGAAACGAGCCCGGAAATGATAGGACTGTCATAGTCTCACTTGTTCCAGCCCTCTCAATTAATTTTCGTGCAGTCAAACAAGTGCAACTCAATACGGTCCTAAATGTATCGCAAACAGGTGCCATTTCTCACCAAATCAAATCTTCGACATAAATATAATATCGCTGTCCACCAGAATTTATGTTGACAATATTTCTGTTGACAAACTGGAGCAATTACTGACACCATGGTCAACGTGATGAATTATTCGACATTTGTCACCAAATCATCTTACATGAACGCACACAGCTCCGAGGGAACACTGGTCATGAATGCTCTTCTGGAAAGACTTTTCAGATAACCTGCTACCTCCAAATATTTTTTCTCTCCATAATAATAAAAACTGTCAGGTGAAATTTGGACTCATTTGTGGCGAGTGCATGCTCACCTTGGCGCGCACATACCCAGGTGTTGGCAACCAATTAGGGTAATTGTAAAAATTAAGCACGAAAATGCAATGTAAGCACCGCACTCCAAGAGAAATCCGAATTTCAGCGTCCATCCGACAAGAGCAAGCAACCTGGCTCATGAAGTCAAACTACAGGTGCAGGCTACTCACTGGTGGAGAAGCGTGGATCAGGGTTGGCTCCGTACCAGCCGGTGGCCGTGGCGCTGCTCCTCATGCCGTCCTGGTAGGAGGGAAGGTCGCTCATGTTGCCCAGGTTGCCATTACAGTAGCCCCCCATGGCAGTGTGTGACAGCTGAGAAACACCTGCCGCAGTCATGTGGTAAGCCGCAGACACAGTCCCATTATGGCCCATGTGGTGCTGTTGCATCGCCGCCTGAGAGACCTGCGGCTGCCGGTAAGAAGTGAGAGGTGCCCCCAAGTTGTTATTCTCCATACTTACTTTCTTATAGCTCTCCTCAAGGGGACTCAAGATATCGGAAACAGAAAAAGGAGTCGTATGCTTAGGGCTCATCGACATTGTTCTGGGGCTGGAGAGGGAGAAATTAGAAGGCAAGGCAATCTCTCCTTCTTCTTTTTTTTTTTTTTAGGCCAAAGCCCCTCTGGTTCCTGTTGTCTGAACGTCGATCCTGCTAGATGAACACGTAGGAGAGCGCCTCAAGTCCGCCTTAATTGGATTGAGTGGGAGCTCGGCGCTGGCTTTGGTTTGTTTTAGCTGGGTGCCAGGTTTGAGGCTACCATCAGAGGCGGGGCATCGGCAACAATACAAAACAGCCCTAGCCTCCTCTCGCCCGGCGTAATTTCACTTACAAGACATGCATTCTCCTCCCACTAACAATAACATAAGTACTGTACATGATCATAAATGCTCATCCCGTCAGTGTAGTGGCTATAGTGATGCCCGGGCTCACAGCTACATTTGGAGTTTGTGGCTTGATGCTGTCGCTGATAAACACGCTGCTGCACCTTGGGATCGCGGTGACCACAATACACTTTATTAACTGTAGTGATGTTTACGAGGGCCTCTTGATGAAAGGAGGCCTATATGGACTTGAGAGTTGGAGAACCACTCCTCAGTTGAACTACTGACTTTTAATGGCCATGAGAGGCCTTCAGTGATTGCAGGATTGTTTGTGTTATGCCTTATCGTACTCAGACATGCAAAAGTGCACTTGCGGGGAGGGAAATTGACTGATACTGATAAGTAAATAAATACACATCCGCGTGTTAAGTGGCTGCGTAAATGATTAACCCCCTTTTTCTTTTGATATCATTGGACGCAAGCAGCGTGTTACCTAAATTCAGATGCACACACTCGCCTCACAGAACAAGTAAAAAAGAAAATAGAGTCTGGAGTAGAAGAGGCTCTCATGTGAAGTTAACAGCGTTCAAGTACTCTCCTGTAGCACAACGCCAGGTAGCCCTCAGTAGCATCTTGCCTTAATGCTCAGCAAACCATTATAGTCTAACTCAATCATATATCATTTCCTGGAGGTTATTTTTGGCAGAAGTGAGCAACAAAAACTTATGCGTTTGTCATTTCATTTTTCAAGGTAAATATAGTTCTTTCATTAAACATTGAATAATAAATGACTGCTAAATATAGCCTAGTCTTAGACTTCTTCTTCTTCTTCTTATTGTCAGTAATTGTATTGCTGTTTTTGTGTCGGCTTTAGTATGTCATTTATATCGACATTGTTAATGATATTAATATAATTAATAGGATGTTTTATCCACATCAGCCTGTATTACACACTGACACATAATGCTATTATTAGGCTATCACAATAATTTTGTGTCAAACTACATTATTCTATTTAGGTCGTGTGTTTCAATAGAAGGCGATATATTAATTAGATACATATGCATGTATGTATAACAGTATCCCACATTGAAAAAAGTGGCCCTAACTGATTGAAAAAATAATCTTAAGTGCATAAACAAAAATCTGAATATCAGACATTAACTGTAACTATAATTGCACAAATGATTTATGATAAATGATGAAGCAGACGTCTCTTGCCGGTGTCCTGAGCCAGCAGACTGTACCAGGAGCCCGGACTGCTCGGTTCAGCCAATATGCTGGAATTAAAGAAACACAGCGTCTTCTGGTGGCAGCCACAATCATCTTTAAATTATCTTTACACTTTTACTCCATTCGGTGACTCTCTGGATTTTGCTGTCTTGTTTCACATTATAAAAAAACAAAAAACAAAACAGCAATTGCAACCAGGTGTTATTCTGACAACTTTAAGGCTGTATACACTAATGCGCTTTAACTTGAAATTCACACACAACCACAAGAATGCATGTGCGCCCACGGGCACTAGTGACAGAAGTCAGGCCAGTTATCGGCGCTTTCCACTGCGGGGATATGCAGATCCCTCGCAATTTGTCATGGAGGATCATCAGTGCACTCCTCCACTGACAATCTCGCATGTTTGGCGTTGAGCAGCATATTTCACGGCACCCTGGCATGTTAGCATAGGCTAATCTGATCCAAGTGGCATAGCCTATTTATAGATCTCAGTGCTTGGGGGGGATACACTGATCCAATTTGATAAGGGTCCTATAGAGCGAAATTTGACCTACACCTCACAACAATCCATATCTCCGTATAGCATTACACATAGCCTATTATACATACAACGATCTTATCATATAGTCCTAAATATTACAGCCAAAGTAAATTGTTCACATGATAGCTGCAGGCGCCTGATTCCGCAGGCCGTGTAATCGCAGGCAATTAGAATTTACGCATGTTTCTGCATCCAAGGTAAATCTAGCCCATGCCTTCGTTAATTACGGAATTTCAAAAGGCATTCTTAATCATCTAAATCAGTACCTTTTCCCTGTTCTGGAACACGGCTATTATGGCCAATTAACGGTAATTAGTCCAAATGTTCCGTCTAATCCCTCAGAATAATGAGGATACTTTGAAGTGGCGGGTAGAGGATACCGAGCCTTTGTTATTAAGGTTTCAAGTTGTTATTTATGGACTGATTGGCGCGTGATAATGCGCTGCCAGAGAACCACTTGTGTACAGTATCGAGTAAAAGAAAAGTTTCGCATTGTTATTAAGAAAAACAAACTGGGGCTGATCAGCTTTACAGGTCAGCTTTACAAATATCAAGTCCCAGGACCTACAGGAATATTATAACGATGCCACAGAAGAAAGACAGTCATATTCACACGTTTAAAGTCCCAACAATAGCCTAACAGTATTGCAATATTAAAGGCCTAGTAATATCCTAAGTGGTAAAAGTACCACAAAATACATTGTCACTAAAAACTTACTATTGTGTATTAGACACACTTCAGGTCCTTATATTTGAATATCATGTCACAATAAGAGACAGAAAATATCACATCATGTATATCATCAATATCATCTACTCAGCACTGAGCACTGACACTGCAAGCCACTACTCAGCAGTGATACACAGACATAATACTTACAGGACTATCGGATCTGAATCATGAATTTGTACTTTTATGTTAATTTCCATTCTCAAAACACAAAGATTTGGGAGTTCATAAGACTACAAGTTTATGTTGCACACAACCGCAAGTGGAAAATTAGTCACTGCATTACTGCAGATTTACTTCAGTATTTCCATTTTCCATTTTTTTGTATAGTTTTACTTCTCATTTCCGAGGGAAATACAGAATTTAACGCCGCTTGATTTTGACGACTGTTGCAGAGTAAGCCTGCAGCCCATATGCAAAACATAAAAATATGCTCATGATGCGTAGCCTGAATTTAAATACCCAGCAGTGTATGGACCAGACCTTGCAACATTAAACAAATTTTTATTTTTATTTTATTATTATTTTTTTTTCGTGTATTTTTTTAGTGTATTAATAATTCAGCACCCATGGCCATAATTTTCTAATCCGTTTACCTAAGTAAATAATAATAATAACAATGATAATAACAAACACATGTTACTGCTTTACCATATGGTGATGCGCTTACTTAAAGTATTTGTGTCGTCTACTTTTCCCATATGGTCTTATACACTACAGCATCTCTCCAAAAGCCTTGAAGAAACACTCATTAAATAAGGACATTAAAACGACTGCCTCCCCGCTCTGTCCTGGGTCACACTCAACCTCGCATTTCAGATATTTGTTTTTTTTTTTTTTTTTTGCAGGCTTTGGCTGCGCCCTAGAACTTGTAATTTTCTGTTTTCTTCTTCCCTTATATCATGACAACTCGTCTCTAAGTTGAAGGAAAAAAGAAGAGAAAATTGACCATAAGAAATAAATATTTTATTTTATTTTGGTCTATTTCATTTTAATTTTATAATTTTATTGATTTTTTTTTTTTTTATTGACAGAAA
>OMLB01060095.1:9028-39221 GCA_900302555.1 Myripristis jacobus
TCTTCCTGATTAGACAGCCGTGCCAAAGGTTGCCTGCACAGAATACTTGTAAACATTAATATAGGCATCACATTATTAGCATATAGGGCCAAATCTGCTCTGCAAACACATTATGCACACACATACTCTGCACACACACACACACACACACACACACACACACACACACACAGTACATTTCCATTTGAATGAACCTAGTTGGCTTATACATCTTCCTGCTGGGAGAGTGTGGGCCAACAGATTCAGGCAGACAGGTGGGGTCACAAAAATGCCAGCAGTAGACAAACATTGCAGATTCCCATCCCACACCACATCTAAATATCAACTTCAAATTTTCGTCAGCGAGTCGTGATGTTTGCCAAGTCAGTTCCTACAGATGTTGCTGCATCTGCCTGGGAAAAAAAAGTCAGAACAGATAGTTTTGTAATGTTAGCTGACATGGAGGCTAGCAATGCCAAAGCTCCCCCGATTTCCTTGGTTTGTGTGAATAGGAAGAATTTTGTGGGGAATCAGTTTGCAGTATCACCTGCTCTTCAGAGGATATTTAACCAGGGAGAGTGGAAAGGCAGAAAAAGGGTGGCCCATGTCTGAGTGGTGAGTGGCAAAATACGGAGCTCTCAGAGACAATCTTCAATCACACTATTCAAGAGACTTGTAATTGGGACAGTGAGCAAGTTGCTCTTCTTGTGGAAATCTGGATGGACAACTCAAGAGACCAGTGAGAGGATGGTGGGTGGGTGGAGACTTTGTTCTGGGCTTTTTTTCTCTCTCTTCTCTCTATACGGAAGAGAAAGCCTGGGAACAAGGTTACATGAGGAAGCACCGGTAACATCACTTAGGAGTGTGATGTTCCTACTCACAACATCTGCCTTCCTGCAGAGCATGTGTGGGCTGGCAGTCCAACAGCCCATGCTGTTTAAAAACATGATACTGCAACCGTAGAAGGAAATCATGAAGAGATCTGTTCAAGTTTTTCAGCTTTTCAGACAAATTCCAGTCAACACATCACGACTGAACTTGATCCTGATCGACTCCCATCACTAAACAATTCTTTAATCCTTTCCAATCAGATCAGTGCGCCACATTTGACCTGAAAGCCTCCACTCAGCAGGTTTACTTCATTTGGATTAAATGAGCTGCTGTTCGATCTGAGTCAGGTATTGTGGCAGTGAAGGCTCAGGCCTAGATTTACTAAAACCTGCACAGGGTACAAGACCCTTTGTAATGCTCAAAGTCAGCACTACCAACTGTGATAGGTGCACAATACAAGACAATATGCCTGGCACATCAAGGGTTAAGTCATTAGCTTGGCACACCTTAGATGTTGCATTCATGAAAGGCTTCAGTAAATCTGGGCCTCAGTACTCAAATTCATTCAATTTAACTAAAATTAGCTTTTAATTACATTACATTTATTATAACAACAGGAAGTATGTTCTTATCCGAAGGCATGGTATATTTAAAAACAAAATCATAAAAGCAGAATAATAACCTTTTAAATTCAGGAATTTTCTCCAGTGTCATATGTAATCTATCACATACATCCTTGCATCCTGCTGATTTTTGTCAGCAGGATGACAAAGTATGAAGAGGTGACAACCCCTTTAAAGGGGTAACAGTGGCACATGATGCACATTATGATTCTTTAACAATAATATGTTCATATCGTGTATCAGCTTACTTGTGATTTTTATTCATTTATTTATTTATTTTCAGCTTAGATCAATGCGAGATCCTTTTATTTCATCCTCTCAGTGTGCCTGAGCTTTTGGTCTCAGGCTGTAGATCTTCTTTTCACAGTTGCATTCTTCATTCCTTCAGGAACCACTGCAGGGTTTGTGGTCATGTGTGAGGTGAACTCCTTTTTGAAAAATTTCTGTGGCTTAACAAGAACTTTGGAACATCTGTGACCCAAAGCCTTATCAAGTGTCTGGCTCAGTTTCGACATGACTGCTTGAACTCTGGAAAGTGGGGTGGCGTAGCGAATGGCGAGGCTGTCCTACAGATGGAGGACACAGGTTCAAGCCCTCTGTCAGCAAGTGTCCACCTTGCTGAAGTGTCCTTGAGCATGACAGTGACTCCCCACCAGCTGCAGGGTGCTGCTCTGCAGCTGGTGCTGCACTCTGACCTGACTGCTGGAAGAAGGGGAAGTATAAAGAGCTTTTCCTTACAGAGAGCTATAAATACCAAATTAACATAATAACTGGAAGATTTGTATAGTCTGAGAAGTAAACGTACTCCCACACTGCATTTTGCGTTCTGTAGAAAATCTGTTTTTATGATTTGTGTGTTTGTGCCTGGCATTTGTATGTTCAGTAGGGGTGTTTGTGGGTGAGAGTCTTAAATCCTGGGCTGTCAGCTTCCTTTTTGCAGGCTTCTTTGTTAAGACATCTGCAGTGACTGCAGGTATTGAAAAAACTTGCTCCAGGGCACACTGGCAATGTAGATGCATGACACATTATGTCTTGCAGGTTTGTGATCTGAACCCTCGACCTCTGATTATCAAACTTACTGTATTTTAAGCTTTCCACACCCCCATATATGCACATAAACAAGGAGAATGTTCTGCATAGCAACCTGGCCTCACTGCCTTAGCGACCAAGAGATTTAATCTCTTCGGGTTAGCATCACTTAGGTTGCTATGGGCAACAGAGAGGTTAATCTGGGTCTGCTTTGTGTAAATATATTTTAGCTTCCTGTTTTTTGTTTTTGGAAGTGAGGAGCTCTGTTTAGCAGTGGTGAGGGTCCTTTAGCCCCGAAAAGTGAAAAACAACAATAAAAAATGTAATTTGTTTGGGTCTCAGAGTCATAAAACATTTGAAATATGTAGGCGACAATGTCAGTTCTCAAAAAACAAACAAACAAACAAACAAACAAACAAAAAAAACAAAACAAAAAGCAAAATCTACACACATGGACACATTCTACTGAATGTGGTTAAAGGTTTGAGATTTGAGTTTTAATGCTAACGAGCTATCATAAAGCCTCACCTCCCCCCCTTCCTCGCTGGAAGTCAGAGTAAAGCTGTAGACCTTATAAAACTCAGCACGTTTCCAAGTATGAGTTGCTGCTGATGCGGATCATATCAGAACATGCAGTGCATCGTTGCAAAGTTGATCATTTTATTGATGACTGATTAAAGTTCTGTTAGTCTATCAGCCTCAAATACCTGATCGACCGAAAACTTGCAATCCATCTATACTGGTAATGAGAAATGATACCATAACCTCCAAAGTAAAATGTGTTAAGTTGTACTGGGGTTGACATTTTGGATTACTTAAGAAAGTAATAAGAAGTAAATATATCACTGCAGCATTGTAACAAAATGTGGTGAAATAGTGATTTTTTTTTTCTTGTTTAAAATGTTGAAATCAGTATTTAAATTTACTGGAATAAGTTTATAATCATCCAAATAAAAACTGTCAGTCTCCTCTTGTGATAAATCATTTTATAGCTCTAATTATGTACTTTAAGCACATTAAAAATAAATATATAAATAAAAGGCATGTTTAGAAATGCTCCTTTTCCCTAATGCGTCACAAATTACAAAGCTGTTCCTCTTACTCTGGGCAATGTCATAAATATCCTTTATTTTCAAGGCTACAGTTTTTTTTTGTACTAGTGTTAGTGTGTGTGTACGTGCATGTATGTGCGCGTGTGTGTGTGTGCATGAGTTTGTATCTGAGTGTGTCTGAAACAAATTTAGTGCATGGCATCAGAGTTTCTCATTATGCATCTACCTCCGGTTTGTTGCATAATTAATGTCTCTCACACACACGCGTGCGCACACACACACTCACAGGGGAGGCAGTCTGTTGTGGAGCTAAACATTTTATATTACTTTTTTATCCGTAACACTTTCTTTCTTCTTCCATCTCACACCAGTGCTTAATATTTAGACGTTGACTCACACAACCTTAACTCACACAACATAACTGGTGGTCCCAAGTCTAAGCTTCTACTGGCAGGGTCACAAAAAAGCTTTGGGCTAAAATTTATAATAAACACATAAAAATCTGTGCGGCCTGATGCTGGATGACTAGCCACCCTAAGGTCACATAAGAAAAATATCTTCTTTAATACTGAAGAATGGTTATAAGAAATCCTTTCTCTTCAAGTATTCACAAATATATTTGAATCAGGAGAGACTTAAAATGAGGACTTGAAGAGAATGAAGAATGAAGAATGTGAAGTCAGATTAAATTTACTGTGAACAGGAGGAAATAGTCTTTGGTGCTTAGACCTGAGTTGGAAGTAGATCACTGTGCGAGGCGATCCAGTGAATTAACTGCTTTGATATATGAAGGAACTTGGAGCTTAGACACACTGGTGGTGATGGTGAGGGATGGAGAACTTGAGGCTGGGTCGGCCTCATGTGAGGGGAACCTCAGATTGGAAGGTTTAATTGGAGGGAGATGAGGTGGTGAAGGGGTGGAGGTGGCTCATGAAACCGCCACGGTGATAAAATGATTGGCTGAAGGCGAGCGTGTCAGGTTGCGCTTGCTAGAGGACAGGAATGAGCTGGTGGAGCTTAGAAATCGTGGGACACTGTGCTTGTGACTTAGAAGGCATGCACAAGATACACAGATAGGCTTCATTTGTTCATTTGCTTTACTTGTTTGCTTTGGAAGTTACTGAAGGTGGAAAAAGTTCATGCACGTTCTCAGGGGGGAGGCCCATGGACATTTTTGGAAATGCAGGCAAAGCAGGTTGAGGCACAGAGGGTATAGCAACAACACTTGGCCGACAAATAACTCCTTGAATGCACTGAACATCACAGGCTGGCATCAGTGGAAGAGTGTCTAGAGGTGGATTTTTACCCTTTGCCTTTCACTTTGTTCTCCTGCACTGCACAGATGCTGATAAATTTAACAACAAAGATGCTTTCTTTATCCAAAGGAAGAAAAAAAAAAGGTGCTCTTTATTTTTAGAGACTTAGGCTAATATT
This sequence comes from Myripristis jacobus, assembly GCA_900302555.1. NCBI lineage: Eukaryota > Metazoa > Chordata > Actinopteri > Holocentriformes > Holocentridae > Myripristis > Myripristis jacobus. Next base: position 13,977 of record OMLB01060095.1, read on the forward strand.
GTTCTAACCGGCTGTGACTTTTGCAGCTTTAAGCAAATATTAGTAGGTTTCAGTGATCTGACGTGACAACAAGCCTCACACAGGCAACAGTGGTCAGCAATTAGACTCTAAAAAGGTCCTGGGCTGCCCTTCAATGGTGGCTGATAATGGACTAAATTGTCAGCATAATAAGTTGAGTCACTGCACCGTGGGCATGAACACAGACACACACACACACACACACATATACACGTTTCCTTTTCTGTCTTGCCATCATGTCCATTAATCTGTGGATATCGTGAGAACTCTCAGCAAAATACTTTTCTATTTATGTAAAGCGAGCTCTCTCCAAACACCAGCTAGGTCTATGTGTGGTCTGCGTCAGGTCAAACCATTAAACAAGTCGATGGGAAAATTGGTGGAATAAATACCTTTTAAGTGTAAACAAGTACAGGTCCTCCACTGGCCCATGATAGCCCTCCGCAATGGATGGTTATTACTAAGCTTAAAGTTACCTTAACTGACCTGCACTGACTCTCTCTCTCTCTCTCTCTCTGAATCTCTTGTTCTCTGTCTTTCTCCATTTTTTTGTGTTAGTCTGTTTGTTCGCACTGTGTTTCTCACTGTGGTTCACTGTAATGCCCAACTAGAACAGCATAGGTGATGACTGCAGTGCCTGCCATCTTTTACAGTGTTGGTGTGTGAGCTGTGTTGCCTCGGGGAGACGAACCCCTGACCTCCTGGTTGCTGACCTGCTTTATGGAATCCCCCATGTGTGTGTGTGTGTGTGTGTGTGTGTGTGCGTGCGTGCATGTGTGTGTGCGTGTGTGTGTGTGTGCGCGCGTGGACACAAAAACTTGCCTGGCCTAATTACAAACCAATCAGAGTTGGACACAACTTCTCAAACACAGACACACGAGCTCAGCAGGAGCATTTTAGATTCTTGCTTCACCACACAGATTTTCAGTGCCTTGCATGCAACTTGGCATCTATTCATCAATCAGTTTAAAATGCGAAGACAGTGCAGGGTGTTTTTGAAATACCCTTAGTCAGTTTGCATGGTAATTTCAAATTTTTAAATCATTTTTGTCCCAGGTTTCATCTCTCTCTCTTTCTCTCTATTAATCCTCTTTCCTTCCTCTGTGTTTTTCCCTCAAACCTCCACAACAGGGGAAACACATGCGTGCGCGCACACACACACACACACACACACACACACACACACACACACGCATTTATAATAGCAGCTTTTTTGTGTGTGCTGGCTGTGGAAGCCAAAGGCTGCATTAGTAAGGTTGCCAGATTTGATGCTGTGTGTTGCCAGATCCTCATCAGTACAGAGGTAATCAGCGCTCAGGGTTAAATAAAAGGTCTGGTCTGCTAATGCTGGACTGCCTGGTGTGTGTCTGTTTTAACATTTATTTGTCCAGGGGGTGCTGTGTGGAACATGGATGCTATTTTTCAGCAGTGCCTTACTTCACCTTCAGTCAGCTACACACAATCAACTGGCAGTTGCCCTGGACAACCACAGTCTCCTAATGTTGGCTGACTGCAGCAGTTGTGCTTCATGTGCCTTGCTCAAGGGCATATCAGTGTTAGTAATTGGGTAAGAGGAGGGAATTTATCATTCCTCTTACCTGCCAAGATTTCCCCACCTGTGATTCAAACAGTTTCTAACCAGTTTGTAATCAGGCTTTGATTTGCTCTGTTTTCAGTCTAGTTCTCAACCCTTTGGACTTTTATGTGTACAAACACAACTGTTTTTCAGCATAACATAATTTTGGTGATTTTCAGGGTTTGTTTTTCTTTATTTTTTGCTGGATTACATGTTCCTCCATGGATTGAGGCAATTTCACAACCTTGGACTGATGAAAGCCTTTGAGGATCCCACTGGGTAAACTCAAAAAGCACATGAAAGTTCACATTTTGGATAGAAAAGGTTTTCACCTGACAGCAAACCCAAGGTAACATCGCTGATTTGGGCCCATTTTGGATTTATACCAAGTGAATACCAGCTAACCTGCAAGAACCAATCTGCTGAATTGGCAATAAAAAGGTACAAGTAAAACAGCTGAGAGCAACAAATCTAAGAAATCACATCAGGAGTCATCACCCAGCAGCCTGTGCTCAACGGGGCAGTGACAGATGGAAAAGTTTGACGGAGGGAATCGGTCTCAGGCAAAAACAATATAATACAATCATACTTAGACATCTATAAAGCCAGTTAACTGCAACCCCCGCCCAACCATAGTATGAGTCTTACACATGACAAATGTGTATGGGAACATTTTTTTTTTTTAACCGGCTGCTGCTGGAGACTGGAGTTTCCATGAAATACACTGAACTGCCTACGTCTATAACCCAGGCATTGTTCAAAAGTGTGTGGGTGGTGCACTGCCTGTTGTAAATATCAACTCGCCCACCCCCAAAAGCACATTTGTGCCCACTCCCTTTAATCGAGGTGGCATGGACTTTGCCAGGCTATTAGACAAAAGGATATCAGTTTATATTGATTGAGGTCAGTTACACAACACAATGTTTTCCAGCAGTGCCTCTAACGTGTGCTAAGAGACTTCCCCAGGTTCCGCTTCATATACTCTCGATCTAAACTTTGCAATAAAGTCTGACCGACCATGAGACATAATTCATGCCATGGACACCTGACAAATTATATGAATTATTTGGCATTTAGTCATTTTGGACTACAGTGTACTATCCTGACAGGTGAAGCTGTTTAACAAAACACTTTGAATCTGTTTGGTGAAAAATATAGGAACATATTGAGTGAATTCAAAGACAGCTGCGAGGATGGCCTAGAGTCTAGACATTAAGAATGAAATTCAACATGAATAGGGCCTGTGAGCAAAGTGCCCACTCACTGAGACTGAGATTGCACAGGTGACTTTTCCCCAGGTGAAGGAACATCCGCAGCAGTTGTATAACAGAGGAATCCAACTGGGAAAATTTTCACGGGGAGATAAAGGGCTTGTACTGCTCCCTACCTCTAGGTCTAACATAATTGTCACGTTGAAAGGGCTGGTTCTTTTGTGACGACTATCTATCACTGGATTCGAAAGAAGAGGTAACCATTGCAGAAGAATTAATGTGTTTTTGCCCCTGCTAGGATGCACTCACCTCATATATCACCAAACTGTAAATTAACCTGTGGTACAGGTGACAACACACGTCTGTCACTTGCGTGAAAAGTCCTTGAGCTGGAATTGAAAGCAACGCTGGAAATTAGAGTAAATACAGTCGAGTCCCACAGTCCATGTAGACCTGATGGTATAACATCAGGCACAAAGAGCCAGGCATAATCCAGCTGGTCAACAAGATGTAATGGTGGCTAACTAGCCTCTGGTCTGGTCACGACAAATGGACACATGTCTGTGCAGCTGAGAGTAAGGAAATGCCATCTGTAGAGTTAACGCTTCCATTTCCACACATTCTAGCCTTTAAACACTGTCAGCTCTATTCCTGAAAGATGGAGTAGGCTTGTCGCGGTTGTACTATTTTCACACTAGTGTTGCTTCGCTAATACTCTTTACACTGTCATTACTGAGTTTTGTCACTAGGGGTTGTGGTAGATTTCTTCATACGCCACTTATCTCTCCGCTAACGACGCTACTGTAGGGAGTCTTTGCCACCTTGCACTATCCTATAAGCTGGAGTTCCCCCTCACTGAGTTCTCACTCAAATGTCTGATTTCAAAACAACATCAAAGAGTTGTCGGAGTCTCTGCGCTCCGTTGCATCAGTGGAAGTTTTTTAGCCTTGCTTACTTCCTCCAGGATGATCTCGGTTTGCGCGCGGATCACCCCGAGGTGCTGTAGTTCTTGCAAGATGTGAAAGGAAGAACGCTGTTTTTCACATTTTGTGTTAGGTGAGCGCCGGAGAAGCTGAAAGTATCGACAAATTGTATGTGTGTCTTTCATGAATATCCCCCACAGTAGCATGATAGAGTTTGGGTTGAAAATCGGCCAAATGTTCTTTTTACGATCTTTTCACAAAAGCACTGAGTGTGTGGACCCCAGGACCGTATACCAAGGTAGTCCAAGGTAGATAATTGTTAAGTTGTGTTTAAAATCCTGTCCTACATACTGTCCTGACTCCTCTCTAGTGTCCTCCTAATTCAAAGGTCATCACTCAGTTGTCTAACATGGTATTGGTATTGGTAAACATACAGTACTGTATGTTTAATAACCCACATTAGCTTCACTCATATTTATTTACTGTTTTTCTCTGTTTTATCATATTAATACTTGCCACTGCTTTTATTTTATCATGAAAGATGTTTTGACAACCCACTCTGAAACGGTGAAAATTCCTAGATCACATGTGGTTTATTCTTCTAAAGCAGGGATCAGATAGTACCTTGTAGGGTTTATATTTCGTTGTTAGTGGCCTTGCAACAGCCAGCTGAGGTTATTTTGTGGTCTTTAGCCATGGCTACGTTTCTGTGGGGAAGTTTTCCAATCCTATTTTTATTGCCGACATGTAACACTGACTTTAGAGCACCAAAAAAAACACATTAAATAAGATCTTTTGAAATTTGGCTCAGCAACAATGGCTCATCTTCATCTTCATCAGCGCACAAACTAATCTGACCTCCCTCATGAAAATTCCCTAAATCATATGAAGTCATTTATTGTTCATTTGCACATGCGGGCCAGTTCACTTTTGAGGCTGATTTATGCTGATGTTAGTTATGGGTGACTTTTCAAACATGCATGAGGACAGGTGAGGCGTGAAATATAGGAAGTGAGCAAAAAAACCTGTAATGAAGCATTAAAGTATGTAATGTACATGATTTTGTGGAAAGAAGTGAGTTTTTTTTTTTTCTTCTTAAAGTTCAGGGAAATATTTTGTGGATACTGACCTTAATGACTCCTGTGGATCAAAGTAAAATATGTTTTTATGCTGGCCTTGATGACTTACATGGAATTGAGCGTCTTTACAGATGAATGATTTATCATTCTTTTAAAGAATGAAGGAATCCTTTCATCATGTGGCTTTTATGCTTTTACAATTCCGTTTCTTTTAATCTTAAAACGAATTTAATCTTAACCTCTTCTGGATGCTGTGACACTGAAAACTCTTTTTGAACGGCCTTCTGTTTTTGTTTCTTTTGAGGATGTTTATTCAGAAGGAAGCGACCAGTTCTCTCTTAAAACATTTATTCCCATCCACAGTCAGACATACTGTGCAAAAATATATCACACTAAAGCGAATCAAGTAAGTAAATATGGTGGTGTGCAGTAATGTGGTGGCTTCTCTGCCTCCCAGCAACCGCACAGCTTTACTGTGTTTCCTGCACTTAAATGCCTGCAACTGCTGTTTTCTTCTTCTTTACACCAGTGGTGAAGAATGACAATAAATGATCTTGTATCTTGAATCAAATATTCTCTCAAAAGTAAAAATTTAGTTACCTTGAAAATCACCTTCATGTGTTTTTTTTCCACCTCAGTGATTTTACTGATTTCTTCCTCTTTTCATTTCCATTTTCTAGATAAGTTACAGATGCCTTTGAGGTATTTTGTTAAAGTTCTTTGTATTTTTCTTGATTGCACATCTCCACTTTAGCATTGTGACAGTAGGGCATAGTTCCTTTTATTGTCTATGTACATTTATTGACCAGAAACAGCACAATGAATGTCGTGTAAATCAGGGATAGGTGACCTTGTGCCATAGGGTTCCTAGAACATGCAGGTTTTAATTACAACCAAACACCAAACTAGGTTATTTCACATTAGATCTCCCCTCCTCTGAGGGTGTGCTAATCAGCTAAACGCAACTAATATTTCCTTTGTCCATGTATTTATTAGTGTGCCATTTGGTCTCAGTGGTGTTTCAGATGCTTTTCCACTCAGACAATAATGAAACTCAGGGGAAACACTAAATGCTTTTCAATTTTTGGCATAGACATTAACCTTTTTTTTTTTTTTGGCATTTCAGCTTTATTTGATAGCAACAGTAGAGAGAGACATTCAAAATTGGCACAAAATATGGACTACTGGCAGCTTTAGTACAAAACTATTGATATCAGCCTTAAATAATCTGTATTAGTTGTAATCTAGCTTCAATATGTCACTACTAATTTCACCAAGATAAGTTTAGGTTAATTTATTGTATTTAGTGATTACAGTAATTCTGGCTGTGATATGAAACCATACAAAATAAAATTAAACACCCCACATGTCTTGCCATGGAGACCTTAGAGTCTTTATTTCCTCTGCTGACACATTCTGAATACTATATATTCAGGCAGCAGGTCAGACATAAAGGGCTCTATTTTTGCAGACCGGGTTAGGCGGGCTTCGCCAACTGGGTGTGGCCAAGTGGATTTTGCAATTTTGGCACGCCACACACCGTGGCGCAAGTACTCCGCCGTCCCTCCTACCGGCGGAAGGGAGGAGAGAAGGCGTGGAATGGGTTTGACACAGCCGATTCACTTTAAACCAATCAAATGAGCCCCTGTCCTCGCCTTTAAAATGCGCTGCGTGAAGGCGTAATGAAAGTTTACACAATTGACATGGAGGAAGAGAGCAGCAGCAACACACACTCAGGACAATGAGGCCAGTCTTGGCTGCTGGAATGTTGCTGGAGCTACCTGCCATCCATCCATCCATGCATCTATCCTCACATTCGTCCTCCTCAGTCCCCTGTCTTTCCATTACCTACCTGCCTCACACCTCTCTTTTTCCAGCTCTGTCACCATCTGTTAAAGTTATTGATTTTTACAAGCAAAAATAAATTTAACTGTGAAGCCCCCATTTTTAATGAATGTTTTTACTTCAAAGGATAATCCTCACCATATTCATTTAAATACATGTTTGTTTTGCAACTTTCGACTCCATCACTTACTGATGCAACAACACACTAGAGATTAAAACAAAATCCGGTTCATGAAAGCTTTTACATTCACTGTTCTAAACGCCCAGTGTCTGGCAAGGAGCTGATGCATTTTACATTTTCGATATGTGTGGAATCATATGGAGGACTCAAAAGGGACAGAATGAAATATATAAATACATCTTTAAATAAATACTTAAAAGTGTCATTGATTAATTAAAATGGGGATTAAATAAATAAATGTCATTAAATGTGTCATTAATTCATTAAAATTAATTTAATGTAAAAACATGTATATAATTATTTCACTATTTAATTAATTATTTCACTATTTAATTAATTAATTCATGGACCTGTGTTGCATGCTTCATGAATTTATTTTATCTGTCAAACTCACCCATCAAAGTCAGTGGGCGGGACTAACGCGAATCTAGCCTAATCGATTGCTTAGGTCTGAAGCCTGGAAGTCTGCCGGAGCTGGAGGAGTTTTGCTGAGAGCCTCTTCAATTAAAGCTGCTGCTTCTCTGAGTAGTTCTGGGCAACTTCTCGACAGTTTGTGGCTGCACCTATCTAGCACACATCACGCACCCGCAATAACATTTGCCCCTGCAAGTCCCCCACTTGCTTTAACCGAGTAAAGGTTGCGCCATCTAATGTGTCAGAATAATCAAATCAAAGATCAAATCAAATCAAGCTTTATTGTCATTAAGCTACACATACAGCAGTAGTGCACACAAAATGAGATAGTGTTTCTCACTTGGGATCCCCGAGTGATGGGTAAAGTCAGCAGTTTAAATGTCTAACAGCTTGTGGGAGGAAGCTGTTGCGCACTCTGGTGGTTTTGCTTTTCATGCTTCTGAACCGTTTGCCTGGTGGCAGCAGTTCAAAGTATTTGTGGAGTGGGTGACAGGGGTCTCTGACAATGTTCAGTGCTCTACTCCTGCAGGGGTGGGATGTTTCCATGGAGCCATGTCGCCGCAAAAGCAAGCACACAGCAGTCTCTCCAGTCTCTGCGGGTGTCTCTTAGCAAGCGTTGTTGAGGGAGCGAACATTAGAGAGCAAGAGCGACAGTCCTGCTGGTCTGGAGGGGTTAGCCCATAGCCTAGCGTGGATTCCGGCTCTCTTCCCCCTCCTTTGTTTACGTTCGCACCGCTTGCGTTTCCTCCTCTCCCTGGTGACTGCCGGTGGAGACACAGGTAAAATCCTCTGCTGACGTAGTGTGTCCACATCAAAGCAGAGTGCCTCAGTTCTTGCAGCATGCTTTACCCTGATGTTTAGTAAAGTCTCTCGGCTGTAGGTTATGCAACCTGAGTGTCTGGGTTAAGCAAAACATTTAAAAACATTCACTCTAGAATATGTTTACTTGCTCTGCATCAGTCGATTATCTGAAGTCGATCTGTCTTGACTTTCTGTGCCGGGTAACCAATCAGGTGTTAGGATCCGCCCACTGACTTTGATGGGTGAGTTTGACAGATAAAATTAATTCATGAAGCACTGCAACACCGGTCCATGAATGAATTAATGACACATTTATTTAATTAATTCCCATTTTAATTAATTAATGACACTTTTAAGTATTTATTTAAAGATGTATTTATTTATTTCATTCTGTCCCTCTTAGTCCTCCATATTATTATCGCTGTATGCATACATACACACAAACGCACATTGCTGATATCACTTTTTAAAGCATTCATGTTGATGAAAAACATTTGTAATCTATGAAGAGAAACCTTCCCTCTCAACATCGCAGCCATCTGCAGATGGATTTCTGTCAAGTCTGGCGCGCCTGCAAGATGGCACAGGATGAGGACGTTCCATTTGTTTGAAAATGCCTCCTCTCTCGGTTCTTTCTCGCTTCCTCCTCTCTCTACCTTTCATCGAGGAGTCGAGGATACGACGAAGGATACAACACAACTCGTTGGAGTTGGAACGCGTGGCTATTCAGGGGTGCGAGGGGCTGGTTGCTATCCCAGCATGCATAGGGTGAAAAGACAGGGAAACGTGGTTAGGTTGGTAGTCCAGTGCAGTTCCAGTGAATTCTGCTCTTCCAAATTCAGCAAAGCACCACTGCTATAAAATGAACTGCAACTCCTGGAAATCACTTTGTAGATTGGTGACAGGATCAGGTATATCTTAATTGTTCATTATTTATATCTGGTCTATCTGCAATAGAGAACACGACCATATTTGACCACTAGGAGGCAAAGGTGCTTATTGCGATTCACGCCTGTGGGTCTGTAACATGTCCAGCTTTAAGCACAAATATTTAATTCATCACATGCTGATACTCTCTGTTGATATGAGTGTAATGTCTGGAAGTCCTGAAAGGTAAGAAAGAAAAAAGTAAACCTTTCTGTTAAACCAAAATTTCATCAGGATCCCCCCTTTTTTAAAAACTTTTTGCCAATTTTTCTCTCCTGTTGCAATGTCAGTAGATTGACTTGATGAGCGAGCTAATATTCTTAACAATACTAGATATTTAACTTCAGTAACGGAGAACCAGAGAACCAAGCAGCACTGTAGGGTAATTCTGTTAGTCATAATCTCTGCTTCTTTAAACTGTCAGGCTCCGTACATACCATATGTGTGTAGAAATTTATGTAGCAACTGGACATACAGTCTAAGAGTTTGTACATGTACGCCACAATCTTGCTGTTTTTGTCTTTCCACTTCTAATGTGATGTCTAGCGAAGGATCTGTGAGTTTTCCAAGTCTGTCAGTTTTGAGTAAAAAAAAAAGCATTTCTTTTTTCTCTTTAGTTTATTGAAACTGAAATTAAAAGTTTGACCAAATGAAGGTGTTATGGCGCTTTTCCACTAGCACCTACTCGGCTCTACTCGGCTCGCCTCGGTTTCGTTTGTTTTCCATTACAACTGAGTACCACCTCGTCGTCGGTGGAGTCGTCATAGCAAGGCGGCGCACCGTCCAGCTCCCTCTGGATTCTTTGGTCTGCCACCAAGCACAGAGAAGTCTCCACCTCTTCATTTGACCACGGTACCGTTTTGCTTGCCATTTTCCAACTTTGCCAACTTCAGCGATGATCAATGCGCATGGTCGCTGTTGCCGTTTTCTTTTAAAAATGACGGGTTTGGTGTTCGTGAAGGAGTCGCTCTCATGTGCCATCAGTGGCCTGCACTCTGTTTACGTCACATTTTCGGCTCGGCTCAGCTCGCTTGGAACCCCGGCCGAGTAGGTACTAAAATAGTACCTGGTAGCAGGTACTACCACGTAATGGAAAACCTTACAAACCAAATAGAGTCGAGCCGAGTAGGTGCTAGTGGAAAAGCGCCATTGGAGACATGGACAAAATGTGCTTTATGCATGTTTGAAACAGTTCTTAATCAGTTTGCAAAGTTGAACCCTGAAAAGGCAGCAGCAGAAGAGGAGGAAACTACTCAAAAACAACAGGATGTCAGCATCTTTGGTGCTTTGACCCCTGATAACAGTTCAGTTCAAGGCAACATCCTCTCGGCACAGTGGGCAGTCACTGGCCAGTAACATTTCAGTAACTGGTTACTGTATTCTGTATTTTATTTGTATTTATTTGAATGCAACATGAGTTTAAAATTTGAAATATTGTATTTGTTCTTAAGTGATTACAATAAAATTTCTTAAAATAACCAAAAGACCTTTGTGGCTTTTGTATAGGCCTACACCCTAAAAAGGTGATGTAAGTTCCCCGAATAGTAGCCCACTTGAGCATTCTTCAAGGCACAACTTGAGTAGTTTTTGGAAAAATAGACAAAACAATTAATATTAACCAGTACAAGCCCCACAGATGAGTAACATTATGTTGTTATTTTAATTTTGATAAGAATATAATGTGAATGCGTCTGATAATACAGATGGAAAAAGCATTCGCCATTTGATGGCACTTAATTGGGAAAATGAACCTCAAATTGCACTCCCTGAGAAAATGTGGTCTTTTGTGTCTGATATTATTAATTTCAGTATAACTAAATGTCAGAAAACAAGCTTCCCTAGATAAACACTTAAAAGAATTTATTCTGATCATTTTGATTTCAATCCCACTGAATGTATTGTCACTGTAATGCTGTTCAAACAGATAACAGACATAAGATTATGCCATTTGTGGGGAGAATTATTTTTTACTAAGATTAAGTAAAGCAAAGCAGAATATACTAAAATACCAGAATTAAATATGGCATATGGATTAGTATCTCTGGCTGCTTGTGATATTCAGGTCAAAAATACATCTTCGCAAGGCACTACTGAGTGCCAGTTGTGGAAAATGACTCATCTCAGGGTTCAGCCACTGGCAAGTTGGGGCTGTCTGCAGCCTGCTGACTCAGAGCAAGAGCACTTATGAGCACTTATGGCAGTGCAAGACACGCCCAGTGTTACGTCAGTACAAGACACGCCCACTTAGGACAGTACAAGACATGCTTTGGTACAAGGCACGCCCACTTACATCAGTACAAGGCACGCCCACTTAGACCAGTACAAAACATGTTTTGGTACAAGACACGCCCACTTGCGTCAGTACAAGACACGCCCACTTGCGTCAGTACAAGACACGCCCACACTGCTGAGGGTGAGCTTAGGAAAAGTGATGGGAGGGGGCGTGTCTTGTACTGACGTAAGTGGGCGTGTCTTGTACTAGTTTCGTTTTGTGCTGCAGGCTGCAGACAGACCTCTGGAGAGGTGAAGCCAGAGTGGAGGTACATTAAAGTGCAGTTTGTCTTCACAGCCAGCAGGTGATGAAGCAGACCACTAAACTCAACAGGAGGAACACTACTTTTCTCTTAATTTATCAACTCAAAAAAACATTTTCCCCATGATGTTATGGTTTCTGAAACTAGTTTCAAGTTTTCCTAAGTGTAGCATGATGTTCATTTTGGAAAGTCTAATCCATTTAGAGTAGAAAAGGCCATAAAGCAGGTACTCTTTCAAGGCGTGGATAGTGGCCAGTCAGTGAAATTTTTAGCAGCAGAAATACTACTGAATGAATGAATTGTCGAAGTACTGTAGGATCAATGCAGTACTGGACTGTATAGAATACTACAGACTAGGGAGTATTTTCTAGAGGCTTCTATGGTATAGAGATAAGTATACTACAAATCAGTGGATCATTGTCATTCCTCCTCAGCTTCACCCCGTCGTCCAAATTTGGGTTTTCTCAGCCACGATATGAAGATGGCATTGACCATTAGGCAGAACTTTTTCAGACTGGCTGTTCAGACACCACTGAGTGACCAGCGGTCATCAGTGGCTGGTGATGTTGCAGCTTTTATATAGAATATGCTTCTTCCTGAGACAAAAATGTGTGGTTTTAATGGCTTAAGAATATTGAGCAAACCCAGAATTACGATCTCCACAAATGATGAGACCAACACTGGTGTATTTTTTTCCTGTTTGTAAGTCAATATATTGAAATACAGAAAAAAACTTTGAGATATATCTTAGATATTTGGATCCCCCATGTGACAGAGACAGTTTTTGTCTTTTGTCTTTCTTGGTTTCCATAGTGCTGATATCATTGCATGACAAATTTGATTTACTGTTTAAATGTCTGTTTCTTTTGCACGTGTTGAACAGATGTGTGTTGTCATTTATGTATTGGTTTTTCTTGCAGCTGTTAACACAAATTTGGGCGGTATGTGTTCCCAGGGCACAGCACCAGAGTTTGATGGAGAGGAATGGCCCGTATCTCGTTGGACTGTACAGACTCCCTACCAGGGATTCCCCTCAGTGTGCTGTCGGTGCCCATGGAAAATAAATACAAATGTCAGCAATGTCTCCAGGTCCTCAGGAAGCCTGTACAGGCACAGTGTGGCCACCGCTTCTGTGTCCACTGCTTCAAACAGCTCACCAGGTTAGACTGGAGGTCCTCAAACCATCTAGATTTGGCCTCCCTTTTAATGCTTCCCTCTTACTGGGCATGCTCAGACTTACCCAGATCTCATAATATAGCAGCATCTTCTAGCATCCTGCTGAGGCTTGTCTGTAGTGCAGTTGTTTGCTTGCCTGGCACCTGTCAGCACATCCTGTGTGCTTTCTTTGCACAGATATCAATTAGCCAATGCAGCGTCAGCTTTCACATGACTGGATCCTCTTGCTGAAGTCAGTGAGCATAAAGGTCCAACCATGCTGATTCATTCTAAACATACACATGGCTTCGTTTTGACTTCTCTTCCCATCTCACATGGAGCTTCTCTTTTTATAATCACTAATGCATTGGTTTATTTATTTATATTGAATGCACTGGTGCATTAATACACTGGTGTGCCAGTTTGCACATAAAGCACCTGGGAATTATTCGCCAACTGGGATTTTAATTGTTTTTTTGTTTTTTTTCTTTTGGTAGTTTTTGGACTACGCTGAAAACTGGATGCATGGAAAAAACCTTATGATTTTTACTTTTTTTATGACCTTTTTTCTTTCCCTGGATAGAAATAAGATTTTCATGTCATGTTTTTATTAAAACATGATGAGGAATGAGAGAAAAATGGAAAAAAAAGAAACTTGAGAAATTGACACAATTCTGAGGAATTAAAGCTACTACCTTTTTTTCCAAAACATTTTCACACAGTGAAAAACAGAGAGAAAGTTTGGTGCAATAAAGGGCAATGTAGAAATAGTATGAACTAATGTAATGGTTCATACTGGATACTTTTAGAAGGTTGTTTTGGATGCCTAACATAACAAACCTCTAAAAATACCACAGTATCACAGTCATAAGACAGTCTTGTGAAGAACTCACGCGGCTTCAAAGAGTGCCGGGTAAACAATCAAGTCAGGCCTGTATTTTCGCTGTATATACACAAGCCTCCTGTATAACCGTTTTGCATAGTGCACCTTTAATCTTTGTCAGGGTTGGAAAAGTCAGGAAATTACATGACAGTCATGTAAGAGAGTCATGAAAATTTCATTCTTTCTTGATATACATGTAGTTATGATTTTTGTTATGAAAAAGGTCTTCAGCTATAGCAGAACATGGCCCAGTGGTCAGTCATACTGCCCTGCTATAACCAGCACACATTGTACATATGTTATACACCAATTGAAGTGATTAGGTCCATTCTTAAACTGATGTCTGGTCAGATTTGAAACGTATGATTTGAAGGACTTCTGTAGGTTCCATGCCATGATTCATCTAGAAGATAACTCATAAGTTATCTTGAAAATAATTCATGGCATGCAAGCTAACGTTTCACAATACTGCTTCTGCTCTATCACGTCCATCACTATGTGTCTGGTGTGACATGATGAAATGTGTCATGAAAGCCAAACCTTTTTTATGTGCAGGTCACAGTCCATAACTAAAGATGCCCTGACATGAAGAATGTTTTGTAATAACCGGGTTGGTTAGATATCTGTGAGCTGCTTCCTTGACATGCTGCTTATACATGCTGCGACATGCTGACATGATATGTAGTGTGTTTTTATTGGTATGGGGCTGGAAGTTGTTAGTTTGTTGTCATTTTATATTTTGTAGATTATCATCTCCACCATTTGCTGTGTAGTGCAGATTTTTTATAGAAAATATGTATGCACTTTTCAAATGTCAAAAATCAGGGCTGTGAGGAGTGGATATCCATAAGATGGGCTATCTTTGCTGCAGTGGTTAAAATATGTTCACCAGCGTCACCTTTGATGCTTTTGTTATTTTCAGTATTCATTTTTGTTACTCACTGGCTAAAGCGGACTACAGCAGCAATGATCTGGCCTCTACATTATTTTTCTGTTGTTGTTTTTTTGTGCCAGAATTCATTCCCCTGACTGTTGTGCATTCAAATTTAGATTTTCATGCCACCGAATCAAACAATCACACAGAATGGTGGAGGTGTTAACAGCATACAAAATCACGCCAGAATTAAGGTTTCTCTTGATCACAACATTTATCTTTATCCCTTCATCCTCTCCCTAACCCCCTACTGATTTTTTCTAAACCTTGCATATCCCAAAGTCAAGGTTAGAAACATCAGTGTTTGGAAAGCGTCACAAACATCTCTTTTTCTTGTGCTATCTAAACAGTAGATTGCTAGCGCCTTGATTTGATGATTCATCTTTGTACCTCAGCTCTGATCCATGGTGCTTAGCTGATGCTCCAGTAATGGATCAGGTGAGGATTATTGCTGCCTGTCAGTGCCCACCAGCTGATCCTCTGAATGTTATGTACTGTAAAGTGACCCAGCTTATCTTGTTTGTTAGTTCCGGCCCAAAGCCTTGTGATGCCTGCCACCAGGAGGATATTTTTGAAGAGTCTGTATCCATTCTAAATAGCAATGAGGTAAGTTGGGAACTATTCAGTGATCAGATTCTGTGAGTCATTCTCTTGCTTCTGACGAGCAGACACTAACTCCAATATATTTCACACCCAAACAACTGTTTCCAGGCAAAACACTGGTTTCGACAATACTGAAGCTATAAATTTCCTGGCTAGGAAAAGGCTGCTATGTATTCAAGAAAGGAAACTCAGTGAAAAACAGGGGATGCCCCCAACCTCCCCAGCCCTCCACCGGAGTTTCCTCCTCACAGGCGCTACACAATACCGCCCACTGTGTCTGCTTGCAATTATAATTAATGGCTTTATGATCTTACTGTGCTCTCTGTTCTCCCCCCTCCACCAGGCCTTTCCAGACAATGCTGCAGGAAGAGAAATAGCCAGTCTGCCTGCCAGGTGTCTTAACCAGGGGTGCAGTTGGACAGGCTCCATCAAAGAGTATGAGGTATATACAAAGTCTGACTTTTTTTTTAAAGCTGTGGATGTTTTTTATTGCAATATAACCCACTGCTGCCAATTCTAGAGTACTAATTTAATTTAATCAGATAAGGCAGTAATGTAGTAATATCACAAAAAATCCCTGTCTTTCAGAATCTCTTTACCCGCTCATTCCATTGTGGCATTTTTTTGAATTTTTTTTAATGTTGGCTCAGGGTTGAATTTCCCTTCAGCAGAGTGAGTGGTTGTTGTTGCATGAGGATGATGAAAAAGGAAGTGAAACTTGACACATAGCCTGGAAAGTCCCAACCATACCAAAGCCCAAGGCCCTTATTTATCAACTGAGGGAACAGCTCAGTGGAAAGTACCGAGAGGTAAATAGTCATGAAATTTAGATTAACTAGATTAGATTACTACAGACAGCTAGGAAACGAGAAGATTAATGATAATGAAACTGTTATTCATACATCAGGTTAGCTGGTTCACAAGGGAATAGGGGTATACAGTTGGCTGTTCTAGACGTGTATTGTGAAAGAGTGCTTTGTGTTGATGTTGTCTGTCTGGTTTGGTTTCTACTATGAATGTCTCAGGGTGGGGCAAAGTAATCCAGTAACAGTTAAAGCTAAGGATAACCGATTTGCTGTGAAAGGGTGTTTGCTGCACTCGTAGTGTGACTGTACATGGCATGTATCTAGGCTACTCTATAACAACCATATGTAGAGCAAGTGTGTAAACAGGAAGTATGTTTAAGGCAGCAACACTTTGCTGGTGTTTGAAATAATTCGACATGCTTGCAAATGCTTTGCTGACGAGGCTTGTATGTGGTTGAACCCTGATCTTTTTTAAGCTAGACAATGATCAGTTAATTTTGTGGCCTCTGTGTCTGCAGTAAAAGTATGTGTTAAAGGTTTATATGTCCTTGCCACATTGAAAACGTGATTAGTGTTTGTGTGTGAAGTGACCGCGTTATCTGTGACAGAGCATAGATAACATGGTAGGCCACTGGGTTAGTCATTGCTGACTGGAAAGAGCAATGCTACACAAACAGAGGATGCGGTTTTCCAAAGCCGGAAAAAAATATGAATCGTGGTGTTGATGAGTGTTTTGGTCGGGCGGACTTTTGTCTTCTAGATCTTGGAAAAAACTCATAATTAATGTAATCCTGAAAAGTTTCGGTCTAGCCTGTCTGGAAAATGAGCATCAGTCAAACAAAAACATGCTAACCTACCTGTGGTTCCTGCTTTGTGGCTCCGTGGCGCAGTGGTGAAAATTAATGAGTGTTTTCCTCCTTCTGTCCAAGAAACCACACCCCGCTGTACCCAGCCCATCCCTCTTAATATCTTAATGTCTTACCTCTTATTAACTGTTCAAAATTGAACCTTTATTGCGAAGTGCATTATAATTATGATTTTTTTTTTTTTTTGCGAGACTCTAGTCACAGCATGCCTTTGATTTTTGTCACTCCTCTGTTTATGTTCTTTCCATTTTTGCACTCAGCCATATTTCCCCTTTTGTGTTATTCAGTTGCTTTCCAAGTGCGTTTTCTTTTTGAAAGTTGTGTGTGTGTTGTGAGGTTTGGGGGGTGGCAGAAAATTTGTTC
Organism: Myripristis jacobus; assembly: GCA_900302555.1. NCBI lineage: Eukaryota > Metazoa > Chordata > Actinopteri > Holocentriformes > Holocentridae > Myripristis > Myripristis jacobus. The sequence continues at coordinate 31,096 of OMLB01060095.1, forward strand.
CCTCATTTTCCTGAATGGGTTACAGGAAATTAGAGATTATAGATTGTAACTACACCTTTAAACTCAGAATGTATTAACAGTGTTGTATAGTTTGTACACTAGTTTTAGTGCAAAATATTGATCGGTTCAATTATTAATGGAGGGAATGTTTGTGTGTGTGCACTTTAGTTTTGATGCATAAAAAATTTGGTTGTTGTGCTGTTCATCTGCGTGACTGTGCATTCTGGAGGGAAATTTTTAAAAAACAAATCAAGCTGTAACTGGTTTTCTTACATTATTTGCCACACCTCTAACCCTCAAGCAGCCCTTTGGGTACAAGGGTGTGTTAGACCGTTTTATTTATGGTTAACAAGCTTGTTCATAATAACTGACAGAATGCCAGGCTTCAGTTATAGATTAGAGCTTTTGTCTTTGTACTAGGGTTTTTTTTTTTATCTTATATGTGTATTCAAGGCTAGCTTTTGCACTTACAAAGGCTGTGATAACAAAAACACTCCCTTAACATTGTTTGATTACCAGACATAACTTGGCTTTGCGTGATAGTGACAGGCACAGTAAGAGGGAGGGGGAAATTCTGACTCTGTATGTCTTTCATTCACGTCAGGCTCAACATGAAGGTCGCTGTGAGTTTGAGCGGGTACAATGCGACGCCTGCAAAAACTTCATCCTTCGTACAGAGAAGGACAGACATACCGAGAGAGAGTGTGAGGCCAGAACATTAAATTGCAAATACTGCAAGGCCACCTTCAACTTCAAAGACATCAAGGTGAGGAAGAGGGTTGACCTCCAGCAGCAGTGGCCCGAGACAAAAACACTCTGATTATAGCACACTTTTAATTGAATGGGACACCACTGCTCTGAAATAAAACAGCTGCTGGTTGTGTTATTCTGTGTATAATGGACATGAAACACATTTCTTACTCCCACTTGGTGTATTTCAGGCCCATGATGAGATCTGCCAAAAGTTTCCCTTGCAATGCAAGGACTGTGGCAAGAAGAAGATCCCAAGAGAAAAGGTCAGTGTTCTTACTTTGCACCCCTTTAACTTTCCATGTAAACTCTTAAATTATGTGGAGTGAAGTTTCTAAAATCTGTTTGGCTCAGTAATGTTTGCACATTCATTAAAATGTGTATAGAATAAACTGAGGCAAATCATGCTCATGCACAGTTTGATGATAGAGCAGATCAAGGTTTTTATCCTGTCAGGATCATCTTCAGGCTCTTGTTTGAGTCAAAACATTAATCTGACCTGACATTAAATCATAGGATCAAGGTTTACCTCCATGTGCAAACTGTTTTTTAATTTTTGTTGCCTTAAATGTCCTGTGGTTGAGTATCTGATTGGATGTGTGTGCTCAACTTCTTTCTTTTAATGTTGAAACATTTCCTCTCCTAATAAGGGGTTTCTTGTTAGTCTAAAAACACATGAGGTCGTCTTTAGAGCAGGGACACATTTTATGGTGTGTGTGGTTTTTTTTTAGGCCACCACAAGCTACTTTCTTTTTTCTTTCTTGAGTTTACTGGTCACTTGATAGTTATGTTCTGTGTAAGATTCCTGCAAGGTACTTTCATTTTCATGTTTGTAGTAATTCAGACACTCCTGGGGGGCTGGCCCACATCCTGACATTTCCTTTGCCTATTCCAAATTCAGTTCAACGACCACATCAAGTCCTGTGTCAAGTCAAAGAGTGCATGTCCTTTCAGTGAAGTGGGCTGTAAAGCTGTGGTAGGTAACAATCAGCTAATTATGAGTCATCTGCTTTGATCATATCAGTCTTATAACCTCAAATCTCCTCACACACATCCTGTAAATTTTCCCTTTCCCTCCCTTTCCTCTGGCTGTTTGTTCAAAAGAATGTATAATACACATCAACAAAAGTAGGTCAGCTTAAGTTAGTATGTCTATGTTGTATGATGATGTCTTTAACTATATTTGACCATTTTGCAAATAAGTAAGTCACTGAAGATGGTCAGCAAAAATAAATAAAATTGTACCATTTCATTGTACAAAATTATTAAAGGCAGAATGATTAGGGTTTGTTGGCTGTAGTTTGTAAACACAGTATTCAAAGTTGGCCTCTTCTCCTTGGCTAAGCTAACCACAACAGGGAGTGTTCATTTCCCAGGATAGCGACGGAATGAAACACCCTCCCCAAGAGTAATGTCGCTGTCCTATGAAAAAATCCTCATCCTCTCCTTCACTCCTCACCAGCAGGTGAAAGCCAACTTTGTAAAATCTTACTCATTTTGCCTTTAAATAAAAATTTGCATAAAAAATATTTTGATCAGGAAACAAATGGACACACCTTTCCTGACCTAAAAAAAAAACAAACAAAAAACAGCATCAAGCATAACAAGATAGCAAAAGCTCATCATTGAGGAAACTTGTTTTGGCCATTCCTTACATACAAACAATGGATTTATTCTGTGAAATTCCTCATAAGCTTCTTACAGTTGTTAGTTAAATTACATAAATTTGTCCAGAAGATCCATCTAATTTTTTCCTCATGCCCTCTCAGATCGACAACGGGAAGCAAAATGACCACGAGCAGAGCAGTACTATGGAGCACCTGCGCCTGCTCCTGCCCATGGTGCTGTCGGTGGCTCGGATGCGTACAGAGACCACAGGCCCCGGGGAGTGGCAGGAGGACTCTGGTCTGGGTCTCTACAGGGCTCCTGAGGAGGGAGTCACCATGGGAGCAGGAGCTGCAGCCTCTTCGCAATCCCTGGACTTAGAGAAGAAGGTGGGTCTCAGTGGATTGGATATACTGACCTGTTCGATCACTAATTTGTGTGCTGACAATGATGTGCTATTGCCTCCATGATGGCAGTTCTAGCAAATCCGATTTTTAACGCCTGTGTGTAGGGGTTTTGATGGAAAAAAAAAAGTCAACAGATAGGAAGGGCCTAAAAGAATTGTGTGTGTGGTGCTGTGCTGTGACAGGTGAACGCACTGGAGAACATTGTGTGTGTCCTGAACCGGGAGGTGGAACGGAGTTCGGTCACACTGGAGGCTTTCTCACACCAACATCGTTTGGACCAAGACAAGATCGAGAACCTCAGCAATAAGGTGCGGCAACTAGAGAGGACCCTTACTATGAGAGACTTGCAGCTGGCAGAGACTGAGCAGCAGCTGCGAGAGCTCCAGTTCTGCACCTACGATGGCATATTTGTGTGGAAAATCTCTGACTTTTCACGCCGAAGACAAGATGCTGTGGCTGGACGAACACCTGCCATGTTTTCGCCAGGTATGATCAAAGATTGATTGCAGGGAGGCCATCTTAATGCCATCCTTTGTTCATTTTGGAAGGAGATCCGATCATGTGATATTGTCAGCATGTAGACCAGATTCCATCTCTTGACATGCACTTCATAGCATGGTATGTTAGAAGAGGGAATTTCCACATGCACACACCCATGTTATCCTTAAAGGAGTGCAAGGGTTCCCTCCTACTCTCCTGTGACTTGTATTTCATGCTTGGTTTGCAGTTAACCCTTGCTCATGTAGCTTTCCTCTTTTTTCCGTCACAGCTTTCTACTCCAGCAAGTACGGCTACAAGATGTGTCTGAGACTGTACTTGAATGGAGACGGGACAGGTCGAGGAACACACCTTTCACTCTTCTTTGTGGTGATGAGGGGAAAGTGTGACGCTCTGCTCAAGTGGCCATTCAGTCAGAAGGTAGGAATTAATACTGCATTTTATCTTTCTCCGTTCATTTTAATCCACAACACTGCAACGAGTGCTGGTCTTTCTGATCTCTGAAAGCTCTCCTCTGCTCTTTTTCCCTCCAGGTGACTTTGATGCTCTTAGATCAGAACAACAGGGAGCACATCATCGATGCCTTCCGCCCCGATGTCAGCTCCACCTCCTTTCAGCGGCCGATCAGCGAGATGAACATCGCCAGCGGCTGCCCACTCTTCTGTCCGCTGGCTAAACTGGCTGGCAAGAGCTCTTATCTGAGAGATGACACCATTTTCATTAAGGCCATCGTAGACCTTACAGGCTTATAGTGTGTTGACTGTGGAAGCCACTACACATACCAATTAAGTTAACAGTAATTGAAAACTATTATAATATATGTTATACATTAACAACTATTATATTATATGTACACTAAATGCAGAGAATGTCCTTAAGATGTTTTTGAAAAAACAGAAAGTGTCACAGTTATGGGAGACGCACAGGGGATGGGCAAATCACAAACACCAAATGAAAAACGACTATAGTTTACAGTTACAATGGCAGCTACAAAGGCAGGTCATTAAGTTGAATGCCAGTTGGAAGTTAACAAAGTCTGACAGTCACAAGCACTTTTATTTGTGAGTTAGCAAAGCAATATGAGCCCAAATAGTTGGTGCGAAATTATTTAATGGCATGTAGAGCAGCTTCAAAAATCATGGCATCATTTACCAAACACTAACAAACCGCATAAGCAAAGAGGGATAAGTTAAAGCTCACAGGTAACAGGCAGGGAATATGAGGCAGCCTTACAGGACGAGGGGCACCCTGTGGTGAAAACATTGGTGTTCCACTACACAGCTTAGGCCTTGTATGTCAACAGTCCACGGAGGGCTGACGTTATGCAGAGGGCAAAGTGACACCCTCATCCTTGTTAGGTACTTCACATTTTTGTTTCTTGGTATTTCTGGGTGTTTCAGTGATTTTGTTCATCCCCTGAATATTTAAGCTTTGTGGAGCGTAGATAAAGTATGTCAAGATAAACTCAAGCAAGTGATTACAAGAGTATCTGTTGAGCTTTCTAACTATAATGCAATAATGCAGTAAAAATCAAATATGACTTCCGTAATTGGTGAGGAATGTGATATTCGCTGAACCTGATGTGACACTTACCCTGTGACTTTCTAAATCTTATGACACTCGTGGCATTCTAGATATGATATATATATATGAATATCTTTATAAATATGAATACCTCAATTAATTAATGATAATTATTAATAGTGTTATCATTTTTATATAAATCAAGCAACATATTATACTTCCATTTAAGTATAAACATTCTATATTTTGTTATATATAGATCATTTTTGATTTTTGATCAAGTTTGATTAATATGTAATTTAGTCGAGCAAGATATATGTCTTTCTCTGTTTTGATTCGCACTTGCGGTTGATATAGATTACAAAAGTTCCTGTAGCTAATAAAGATGCGCTAATAAAACCAGCTGAAGCTGTTACATATTATATATCGGAAAAGCTTGTAGAAGAGCTGAGACATCCAGCCAAAGATATAGAGATGCAAATTATTCACATCACATGGACTAAATCCAGGCAGACTCAGGTGGCTCTATACCAGATTATAAAGACAAGAAGTAATTGTACCCAGATGAGAATAAAAGAATGAATCCCCACCTCTCTCTACCTCTCGAGACAGATTACTGATTACACATATATGACCCATTCTGTTTGAGTGTTTTCAATGTCACTTTGAAAACTACTCCTAAAAAAAAAAAGCGTATTCTTTATTCTTCAGGACAAAGAGTTTGTCATGGCTATAATTCATGTAACTTCCTGTGTAAGTCGGAGAGAAATGTATCATCACGGACACAAACTGGTAAAATAGGTTGGTTATGTTGGAACTAGTTGCTAAAAAACTAATAATCAAGTTTGTCTTTCATTGGTGTTAAACTAACTGCAACTTGCTGTTCAAGTGCTAACTGTTATAGTGATAGGTGCACTGTTGAGTATTGATTTTTTGCTTTGGCCAAAGATAAAGGAATGTTTATTCTATTCTATTGTTTTGTTTTCCTCCAATATGTTAATAATAGAAATATAATCACTATTAAAATACTTAGTAAATCATAATACTTTAATGCAATAGCTTCAATATAATCCTGAATGATAAATAGATTAATCTCATAACATGTTTTACTTGTTTTTGTGTGGCGTTCATCCCCCTCTATCCAGAAACTGTGTAGTAGCTCCACATTTACAATACTGTTGCATTATCACTCTATTCATAATCTCTCAAAATTACAGAAACATGCCTTTCTCATAATACTTTGATTCCTTTGATTTGCACATGATTGTATTTTTTTCCCCCCCAGATGGTTGTGTACATATATATTTTCCACTTTTAAATGGACATTAAAACAAATCAGCAGAGTCTGGTGACTGGACTGAAACATGGGGAGTACACATGCCAAAATGTGGAATAAAAATTGGTTCTTTGAGCCCAGGTGTGCAATTTTTGCATCTTTCACGGACCTAAAAGGATTTGTGGTTTTTAGTACATGAAGTCACCCAATGCTGAATACAAGAGGTAGTACAGGATCTTGTGAAGACTCATGGCCCTAGTTTCCTCAGGGCAAGCTATCATGTTGACTCCACAGTGAGTCAGTGGGGCAAGTTGACCTTAATTGGAAGCTGCCAGGCCTGCTAGTTATGGGGGTTTTTTTATATCTGGATAACATCCTGTTTTTTCCCCCCAGATCACTGCTGCATGACATGTTGAGGAAGTTCTCATGAGATATTTTACAGCATTGTTTAGCACAGAGACGGAGCAAACAATTCTCGCACTCGGCTATTTGAAGAAGGGGATGTACCGATAACCAGAGGGAACTTACACACGTCTCCATCCACGCAGATTAAAGACCTGCAAACATAAGCCAATAACAAACACAATGCAATTCTCAGCCGTATATGGCCAGCTCTGTGCCACGTTTTCCTTCATCGTTTTCCTTCATCTCCTGAAATTCTCCTTGGAAACCTAATCATTCTGATGCAGTTATTGTAAGATTGGTAAAACCAAGAAAAATTACTTCGAATTTATATTTGATGTGAAATCTCAACCGTTGTTATGACACAAAAGCCCTTTACGGCACACAAAAGATAGTTTCCAGCCACTTGGAAAAAATAAAACTAAAAAAATTCTCAGTGGGTGTCACCACAAAACCGAGAATTTTTGCAGAGAATTTATTATTTTAAGTGCAGCGTGAAATGCTTCAGCTTCTCCAAAATATTGCTCTTTTTCAGTTTTGGTTTAGTTTGTGATGCACTTTGTGGTGCACCCTGGGTGGTGTGGAGGTGCACAGTGGGCCCCCAGTACATTCCTGTAATCCTTGTGGTTTTTATTAGGAGTCTAATCCAGACAGGGCAGTTTGCAGACGACAGTTCTCTACTTCCCTCTGCCTCGCAGCTGTGTGAATCACATTTATATTGAGGGAACGTCTACACCACATTTGATGCGAAATCCAGATTTGAGACACACGCAGTCATCACATGTCGAGAAAGGCAGTGCTTTCTAGGGAAATCATTCATTTGGTAGATATGTGACATTGTCTGTTTTTTATTTATTTCATGTATCTTTGATTAAGAGAAAAAACTAAGAAAACACTCGCCTATGACTCAGTGACGAAAGTTGCAGACAACGAATGCAACATACACAAATACAATTACTGTAATATGTGAAGTCAGTGTGTGGGGCAAAATTCACTGTGGGCAGCAGGCTGGCATGCTGGGGGGCATAACATTTTGCTTTCTTTTTTTGTTTTTCTCTACACACACACACATATAAACACAAATACTTATTTAATATGTGTGCAGAACACAGATACAATTGTTGAGAATGTATTTGAGCAATCAAGTGTGAAATTAGTTTATTAATAGAGTTTGATGGGACTTTTTTTATCAGTGAAAATTTTTAAATGCTAAATAATCAGGGAGAGAGAAGGAAACCCATGCAAAAGGGTACCAACGCTTTGTGGCAAGTTCTTGTAGCATAAATGATGGTAATTTTGGATGAGAAAGTAGGAGAGAAGCCAAGACATGTTTTGTTTTTATGTTACAGTGCATCCGGAAAGTATTCACAGCGCTTCACTTTTTCCACATTTTGTTATGTTACAGCCTTATTCCAAAATGGAGTAAATTCATTTTTTTCCTCAGAATTCTACACACAACACCCCATAATGACAATGTGAAAAAAGTAAATGTACATGTGATTTCTTATTTTTATTTTTTTAATTTTTGCAAATTTATTAAAAATAAAAAAATAAGAAATCACATGTACATAAGTATTCACAGCCTTTGCCATGAAGCTCCAAAATGAGCTCAGGTGCATCCTGTTTCCACTGATCATCCTTGAGATGTTTCTCCACCTTAATTG
>OMLB01060098.1:0-17054 GCA_900302555.1 Myripristis jacobus
GGAGGGTGTGTTCCAACTATAGGGGGATCACACTTCTCAGTCTACCTGGGAAGGTCTACGCCAGGGTACTGGAGAGGAGGATTCGGCCGATAGTCGAACCTCAGATTCAGGAGGAACAATGTGGTTTTCGTCCTGGCCGTGGAACACTGGACCAGCTCTATACCCTCCGGAGGGTGCTCGAGGGTTCATGGGAGTTTGCCCAACCAGTCCATATGTGTTTTGTGGATCTGGAGAAGGCATTCACCCGTGTCTCTCGTGGTGCCCTGTGGGGAGTGCTCCAGGAGTATGGGGTCCGAGGCCCTTTGCTAAGGGCTGTTCGGTCCCTATATGACCGGAGCAGGAGCCTGGTTAGCATTGCTGGCAATAAGTCGGACCTGTTCCCAGTGCATGTTGGACTCCGGCAGGGCTGCCCTTTGTCACCGGTTCTGTTCATGATTTTTATGGACAGAATTTCTAGGCGCAGCCGGGGGCCGGAGGGAGTCCTGTTTGGGAGCCACAGGATTTCATCGCTGCTTTTTGCGGATGATGTTGTCCTGCTGGCTCCTTCGAGGCAGGACCTTCAGCAGGCACTGGGGCGGTTCGCAGCCGAGTGTGAAGCGGCTGGGATGAGAATCAGCACCTCCAAGTCCGAGGCCATGGTTCTCGACCGGAAAAAGGTGGCATGCCCTCTTCGGGTTGGTGGAGAAGTCCTGCCTCAAGTGGAGGAGTTCAAGTATCTCGGGGTCTTGTTCATGAGTGAGGGAAGGATGGAGCGTGAGATCAACAGGCGGATTGGTGCAGCCTCCGCAGTGATGTCAGTGTACCGATCCGTCGTGGTGAAGAAGGAGCTGAGCCGAAAGGCGAAGCTCTCGATTTACCAGTCGATCTACGTTCCTACCCTCACCTATGGTCATGAGCTTTGGGTAATGACCGAAAGGACAGGATCGCGGATACAAGTGGTCAAAATGAGTTTCATTCACAGGGTGGCCGGGCGCTCCCTTAGAGATAGGGTGAAGAGCTCGGTCACTTGGGAGGAGCTCGGAGTAGAGCTGCTGCTCCTCCACATCGAGAGGAACCAGCTGAGGTGGCTCGGGCATCTGTTTCGGATGCCCCCTGGATGCCTCCCTGGGGAGGTGTTCTGGGCATGCCCCACCGGGAGGAGGCCCCGGGGAAGACCCAGGACACGCTGGAGGAAGTGTCTGGGGAGAGGGAAGTCTGGGCGTCTCTGCTCAGACTGCTGCCCCGGCGACCCGGCCCCGGATAAGCGGCAGAAGACGACGACGTGACTGTGCGGATCTTGTGCCAGTGCGCCACAGATGAGTCTGTACTGGGCATCTACAGTTTTATTCATAAGTGGACACATTAAGACCTTTAAATCAGTGAAAAAATAATGACTTGCAAAGGATTCAGCTCATCGGTGATGGCCAGTAAATATGTGTCCTATTGCCTAACCATCTAGTATTGACCATTTAAAATCAGTGTTATTCCATAGAGGCAGAACATCACACCTGACAACATCAGCTCTCTTCAGGGTTGGCTGCATCAATGGAATAACCAAAACATTCATCCCCTACTCATTCTACCTTTAAGGATTAAATTCCATTTAATTCTGAGAAAGATTAATACTTGAAATTCACTGGTAAATATTTTATGAATTTGGGCTGATCTCACAAATTATTTTGTAAAGCAAAATTTTCAGATTGGCCAGTAACTTCCAGGATATTCCACAATGATAGAGGTGTAATGATTGATTCATTGCATCATTGTATGAATCAAGTTTAAAGTATGCTGACTCGAATAAATTTATCACCCTAAAGAAATTGATTGAATGAATCATGCAATTATTGGCCTGAATCGATATAAACTACTTTGAATCAATTTATTCTCGATTATTCCTAGACACACCAAACTCACATAGAGCAAATACTATGAGGCAAAGTTGCTGCACAGACCCCATTTCCTGTTACATGAGGCGATAACCACAACAACACCAACACCACCACTAACACAATGGCAACCATGGCTGACTGCCACAACAAACAAAATATCTCCAGCTCTGCTGCACCTATAATTCAAAGTCTGGAAAAAAAAAAGTTGTGCAGTGTCAAGGATTTGTTAAACAGAAACTAAATACTTCAGAAACAGAACCAATCAACACCTAGCTGGAAAGTCTTCCGTGAAAAGTGTGACAGATGTCCCAGGCATAGGACAACGTTAAAAAGAGGTGAAGAACTATCAATGTAAAGCTGACCGCGTGGCATGAGAGCTGATGGCTGGACAAGACAATACTGTGTACTTCATTCAGCAGTCACATTTGTAGAACTGCAATATGGAAACTGGAGAAAATAAATAAGTAAAATTGTTTTTAAAAATAAATGTTAAAATATCTGAATTATTTAACTTGTAACTTTTCAGATAGGAGGGTCTTTTTAAATAATTGCACGTTTAACCTCTTCAGTCCCTTTGCTGGCCAAAAAACAATGGCATCTTAGGTGTGATGTAGCTCCACTCAAGCGCTGCAACCAACAGATACATAATGTTTGTGACATCGACATACAATGTGGAGAAAAGTTTTTTTCTAACTTCGAGGCTACCTTCAGTATCCGGTAATCAGAATTCAAGAGGTTCATTGTAAAGTAAAGGTAAAATGAAAAGGTTACTCAATCAAACAGATTAATCAAATCATCAAAAAAGTTCTAGAATCATATCACCCATTAATGAATCGAATCATTGTTGTCGCAATAAGTTTTATTTTTAGTACAATAAATAGGGATGGGAATAAGTATTTGAATACTTGATATTCAACCATTTACTTGACTAGTAAAATACCACTGGGAATAAAATTTGATTGAAGGCTTTACAATAACTCTTACCATCCACAGAATGGATCCACTTGGCTGTTCCACCTGCTGAGAGCCACTCCAGCGAGACTTCACTGTTGCCAGGCCAAAGTCACCAATCTTAACAGTCCAGCCTTCATGGAGGAAAATATCTAGCAAAGAAGCTCAGGAAATCTGACAACAGGCAACTGGCATGCATGTTCAGGGAAGTGTCCACGACAAAAATTCAAGGATGCAAGAAATTATGGGGAATAAGTTGGGGTGACTATAATTACTTGATAATTCAGATATTTGTTTGTATATTTAGTGTGTGAATGCTTTGACCCCCTTTGTCTGGCAAACAATATCAGCACAGCAGTGAAAAAAATCTGAAAGAATGAGCAGTTCCCTTAGATGGCTGGTTTTTGAGTGATTCCTCTCAGTCTAAATAGTTTCTCTGGTTATCTGGTGTGGGGAAATATTTTAAAGTAAAAGTAGGAGGAGGTTTGACTGACTTTTCTGTCAATGTTCTTTTAAAGCTTACTCAATAAAATGCTGTTTGAAAACTAAGGTGCATTTTCATTTTACCTTTCCTATTACATTGCTTTATTTGACAATTACAATAGAGGGAGACAGGGAAGGCAGGGAAGAGAGCGGGGATGACATGCAGCAAATGGCCTGAGGTCAGATTCAGACCCAGGACGCTGCAATCAGGACTCGGCCTTACCACATGGTAAATGCTCTTACCGGGGCGCCCCAAGTCCTGTTTTTTTCTAAATTTGAAACTGGTTCAAGTTGGAACCAGTTCTCAATTCTAGCCTTGAGGCATGGTATGCGCTCTTAACCAGTGAGCTATCAGGGCGTCCAAACTGCAACATTATTAATACAAAGTCTCAACTAAGCTTGGGCCAATCGTCAATTTAATTTAGAACTGACGATAGAGTGAATCAATCGACAATGTCTATCTAGCAGTGAATGCTTGACAATTTGTTGTTGCAGTCTGTAGCCTATCATGCATTTACAATCAGATAGGTGTTCTACCTAGCAGAGCTATGGCTACACATTTTACTGGGTCAGGCAGAACACATCATGCTGTTGTTACCTCTATTAAGACCTCAGTGGAACAAACCATAAATACATAGAGGCCTCATTAAACAAATGATATAGCTGATATAACATCTCGTTCAGCACAGGAGTACCGAGTAGCCTACGACAGGATCCAATTTATGCACAATTTACCAGGCCAGACATTAAACTTTTTAAAATATAAATATTTTGAAAAAAGAAGGCTATTACTGAAGATAATTCTGCAGTGTTACATACTGTCAAATTTAATGTCATATTTGGTTATGTCAATAGAAAGTACAAAATCTGTTCAAAACATTCTATTAGTATTGCCTTTGTAACACATATCTAATAAATGCTCTCTCCACTGCTGACGAGTAGGGGTGAAACAATAAAACTGATAATGCAATATGTCATGATACTTCCTCGTGATACATGATTGGTACACTTGTGCCAAGTATTGATATTTTAATTTTTAACTCAATCTGCACAGAGATAGCTAGATAGATAGCTAGATAGTTTATTGTCACTGCATAATAAAAGCACATTTGAGTTCCTACAATGTGTATTTGTTCCCTGCCTGTATTTTAACTCAGGCTGTTTTGTCACGTTCATGTTTCAGGTATGCAAATTAAAAACACTGAAAAACACCAATCTAGATCACACACAGACAGTTCTCAGCAAGCAGGAAGAAATTATCATTGCCAAAGGATACTATTCGATTTCAGATCTCGATGAATTATGTTCTTCGCATGAAGGTAACTGAAAGAGAGACCAACCAACATCATCACAAACAGTATCATGCACAAATTTAGAAACTTGCAAGGAAAAGCTATGACTTTAAAGTTTTGTCAGAGGCTTTCATGCAGTACACTCATCTGGGTGTTAATTAGAATCACGAGGACATCAAAGGAAATACAGTGATAATTGTGCAGCTCTACTTGATACGAACTACACAATAATGGTATTTTGTTTGGTGTTTTTCAACCCAGGCCATATTAAAAGATTGATACTCATTTGTAACTGTGCATAGAACAATCTCACCATTAGCTTACCACTTTACTGCAGCTTCTTGCCTTCACCACAGTGTGAAAGGCTACTTGTTGCAAAGGAAAAAAAACATTTTGAATGTCCTTTTTAAAACAGGAAACACACTGCACCATTCAATATGGTGCAGTGTGTTGGTGTATGGTGTATTCTCCGAGGAGGAAAATTCAGAGTTTCCTCCTCTTGCCAGCATTCACTTATCCAAAATTGAATGTGCTTACTTTTTTATTCCCTCTCTCTCCTCCTTCACTCTCTTCTTCCCTGCTGTCCTCTCCTGCCTCACCATGCTCACCTGCAGAGCAGGAAGATGCACCCTCCTGCTCTGCGTCTCCACTTTTCTCTCCTCCACTCACCTCCTCCACTATTTCTGCCTGTGTCTAATATAATTGGGAACAAGTGTTAAATTCTCTCACATCACCAATATCACGCAGGTAACGTTAGGAACATTTAAATATTACTTGTCACGGTACACATCAGTATGATTTCTATTCCTCAGAACTTGAGGGCATGACGTCATGATAAATCAAGAACATTGAGCCTCCTTTATCTAACATTACCTGCTTCTCTCCCTCAGGAACCTGAATGAGTCATTACAGAAAATTACCTGACATTAAGCTATGTCGTGCCGTTAAACGTTACTGTCGGTAACAATGCAATGTTAACATTAACGATAACTTTCACAGGCTTGAACAAAAAATGGATTAAACTTAATCTGGTTTAGGTACCTTTCTCTCGCCCTTTTCTCTTCCTCTGTGAGCGCGCAGCAGCAGAATCAAACAGGCCGGTGATAACTCCGGTGTTCATTTTTCAAAATAAAGTTAATTGCAGGGTAGTGTAACATTTAATGATATTTAAATTATCATTTCAAACTCTGATAATAACAAGTATATGTGCGCAAATATAGGCTATATATATATGTATATATATATCCATTCACACAAGATACTTAAATTGTTTTAACAACTGGAAAAAAAAAAATCATCATTCCGAAGGCGTGGCGGCTTTTATTTTGCCATGGCGGTGCGCCACGATCAATTACATGTAGCAGAAACCCTGACTGCTGAATAAAACTTAATCAAAAGCATTGTTTGCAAACATTTTGGAAGGACAAGGAGGACATTCATAATTTTTTGTTTGTTTGTTGGACTGTGTTGATGGCCAACAGGAAGCTGTAGCTAAGTGGCAAGTTTCTCCTCACTAAAGCTAGCAGTGAGGATGTGCTATGTACAGTAATAACTCATGGGTATCAATTTTCTTATAAATGAGTTAGTTCTGGTGGAGTGATTTGATTGGACAAAAAGCCAAAGTCCATTGCTGATATACACTATAACAGCAATCTGACATTTTACGAGTATGTTTTACTCCGCTTTACAAGTGTTCTTTACTATCCATTAACGCCCATAATCTCCACTGTAACAAATTTAGCACAGTGACAGCACAAAGATGGACACAACATTGGAGTTAAATCACGAATAGTTTTCACAAAAAGAAACCTGACCACTTCGGTGCAAACGTCCTGGCAAGCTTTTGTGCGCTTGGTTCAATTTGCAAACTTTGATGGAACTATTTATGCAAGCAGAGCCGAATATGATAATTAAATAAATAAATTGTAATCTGATATACCTTATTACCATTAACTGATAAATGGAATTGTCTGTAAAGGTGTTGTATGAAAGCAATATGACAATATCATGCTGTTATACTGTATATTCTTACTAGAGGTGTTGCAAGGCGTCGATGTAATCACTGTCATCAATTATGGAAATATGACGATTTGCATAGCATGCATCGACCTGTCACAATGATGGGCTCACCCAGTCAAAGCATGTATTCCCAAGAAAACAGGCTGCAGCTGAAAACATCTCTAACCCCCATTTTAAAAGGTGTTTCTACACCACTGCTGTTATGGTAACGCGACATTATACCACGTGTCATCTAATGTTATTTGGACGTTTTTTATTTTCTGTAAACTGTAATGGCCATGTCATAAACCTACTGCTGTTACAGTCTATAAACCATTTCAATTATTTTCCTTGCCCCACACTGGTGCAAAAATACATTTGCCAGTTATTATCTTAACTGCATACTACCCAGTAATTAAATAAATCCATGTCATAACCATTTTAAGTGTTAAGTCAAGAACAAAAGTACTTGATTAGTACTTCAGCTCACAGAAAGGCTTGCTAAGACACAGATTAGGTCAAGGTCAAGGGTCGCTTTATTGGTCTCCTAATGGAGAAAATTGTCCTGGAGACAGAGGGCCAGCTCCACAACATACATAATAACATAAGATTAAATTAATCTATGTGTCACAGTAAACCTTTTGAATTTGAGATCCAGTATTTTCCTGATCAGGAATCTGACAAATAGGATCTAATATTATCATTATTAATAGCGTTTTTTTGTTTGTTTGTTTGTTTTTGTTTTTAATTTTGTTTGTTTTTAAGAGATGATTACTGAATAAGATATTGAAATGCTGATGAGAGAAATTTTGATGTTTATTTTGGGTAAATTAAGTGTTGTATTAATTGAGTAATAAAAAATAACATATCGAATAAGTAAATATGATTACTTAGTTAATAATCAACTGACTAATCAAAAAAAAAAAAAAAGGAATTAGATGAATCAATTAAAAAATGATCTTTAGTGGCACTGTTAGTGATCAGCACCGTTGTGATTATCTTTGTCACTCAGCACCGTTGTGATTATCTTTGTCACTCAGCATGCAGCCTGGTGCCTATGACTGTACTTTTCACAATAAGAGCTCAGGCTTCACAGACACTTGCATTTTTGGGAGTGTAGTTACTCTTTGATACAGTCATGACACACTGGATCAAATCAGCTGTTCTATTTAAAATCCACAAATAGCTACATTATGACATATATTCTTTTTTTGCTGTATACTATTATTTTTCACCTGTAATAAATCAATTTTCCCATGGGGATAATTAAGGCTTTTATCATGCTATTGCAATGAACGCTCCTCAATAGTATATGATTTTCTTCTCTTTCACACCTAAACTGATGTCACTTCTCTACCTGACAACTGTCTGAATCTATGCAGTTCATTAAAACTAGTGTACTGTAAGGAAACCTTGCATTGACAGACACTTTGAACAGCTAGTACCAAAAATGGCTATCAGCAAAGAGTAAAGTGGTATGGGTGTACCCCTAGTGTTTACAGGAATTCAAATGATCTCTTACTCCATGCCCTGGGCCGTCTGCCTGGCCACATCAATGCGCCGCATGGTGCCAAACTTTGTCTCAGTGACGTGCAGATGGCGGTACAGGCTGCTGCCTTCACACCACTGCGTGATAATGGCGAAGTTTGGCTTTGTCATGTAGCCCATGAACAACAAAATGTTGACATGCCGAGTCTTCCTGCAAAGAGACCATTGGTAATCACATCAGCTTTAGTTTATGATCATTTAAAATTCCAAATCCCTTACTGTTCCTTTATGAAACTATCTGGCGGGGTTTGTGCTCTTTTTCCATTTGTTTAGCAGGAGACACTTTCTAATGGAATAAGGTTACCTGTAACAAAGATAGCACCTACTCACCGTAAGACCTGCATCTCATTTTTAAAGGCTTGCAACTGCTCAGGTGTCGGCTCTGTCACTTTAAGAATCTTAATGGCCACATCTCCATGCCACTTGCCCTTGAAGACCGTCCCAAAGGAGCCAGTTCCTATTCTCTTCTGGATGGTGACTTCACGTGAGTGGACCTCCCAGTAGTAACTTGAATCTCTGTAGCCGCCACGGTGCTGAGACAACAGAGGGCTTTTAGGTGAATGCAATGTACTATGTTAGTTAATTTCTCTGTCGATTTTGACTGGGAACAGATCAATGAATCACTCACACCGCCAATTGAATTTAGATAATGTAAGTGTGTTAGCTTGCTAACTATAGTGCCTGATCAGTTAATGACAAATAACGTCAGATAATGACCATCCCTAACTAATACTTGTAGACAGTAAACTGACTATGTTAATCCATATGAACATTCAGATCTTTTGCACTGCACAACAAGAAACAAGAACCAGCCCAAATGGGAACAAGAAGGAACTAGCTATAGATCTAGCTCTACTTATTTGTGTTTCAACTTCAGGGGAGACTTGTAGTAACGATAGAAAAAGGCAACTGACACTGGATCATTCAAGTTTGTTCACTCCACATCTGCTGTTGTGATCCCTCATTTTTATAATCTTGCTTCAAATTCTTCACTGTTACTGGACAGTGGTCAGGATCAAGATTGTCACAGCCCAGTTCCCTAAAACAAATCAATATTTCCTTCTCATTTCTTTTCATTCCCTCAAGCTCCCTCTGAATTTCTTCATGTGACACCTTAGACTTTGCCTTGTTTTTCTCCATTCAGCCTCTTCAAATGCTTCAAGGCTAACCACAAATTGCTTCTACTTCAAAACGAATTTAAATGTGGTGGCCTCCAGCCCTCACTGTCAGTTGCTTCAGCTATACTCAAGTGAGTAAACAATCAGTGACAATGCAAAAGTCCATCCACCGGCGTCCTGTTGGTGCCTGTAAGTCCACGTTGTCAAGCAGAGACCAAAAACATCAACCGGAACTACACCTGGACCTTTAGCAAAAGGAAAATCCAAAGCTCCTGTTAATTAGTGACAAAAAGTACCAAAGCTTTGTTACTGCAAAGGTATAAGGTTTGATCAGGTTAACAGAGCCAGCCCTTCTCAAGCTGGAATACAGACTGACCCTATGAAACGGATCTCTTTCCTGGCGCCACCTGCAGTGCATGTATGGCGTTAAGTTTGCCTTAGCTCACAGTCATATAAAGACAATAATGCTTTACTGTGGGATAGTGTCTTCAGGATTTAGACCTAGCTTGGCTATGAACTTCAACTGTTTTGCCAAGACTGTGATTTGGGTAAGTTAACATTTAAAGCCTATGACAATTTAACATGTAAATTATCCTTCACATAGGCTTTTACTTTTACATAGGCTAGTGCTGGAAAAGTAAAAGCCAACAGGGTGACCAAGGCAGAAGCCCTGTTTAATACAAAGTAGCCATATAAACCTGCATTTATTCATTCATTCATTCATTCTCAAAACCGCTTATCCATAAGGGTCGCGGGGGGTGCTGGAGCCTATCCCAGCACTCATTGGGCGGAAGGCATGGGAAACACCCTGGACAGGTCGCCATTCCATCACAGGGCAGACAGACAAATACGTACATTCATGCACACATGCACACCTAGGGGCAATTCAGTATCTATAATTCACCTATCTTGCATGTCTTTGGACTGTGGGAGGAAACTGGAGCTCCCAGCGGAAACCCACGCAGACACAGGGAGAACATGCAAACTCCACACAGAAAGGATTCCCGGCCGGCCGGCTGGGAATTGAAACCAGGAGGCGACAGTGCTAACCACTAGACCACCGTGCCGCCCATCCTGCATTTAAATAATTCAAAAATAAATAGTTTATAGCCCATTTACTGTATGTGAAAAGGGGCCACACACAAGCCGCACATAAAAATATTAGTAGAAGACTGGCCTACTTTTTAGTTGGTACAGCGGAACTGATCAGAGCATACTGAAATCACTGAATTGACCTCATGTATCACAACAATCGTATTCAGCCATCTCCAATTTTTGTAGCCTTATAATTATATATTTAGCCACTATCTGTGAGTAGACAACTCACCAATGGCCCTTCAAGATAGCCGTAGCCGTGGTTACTGGAAAACTGCTCTACAGCGGCAGTTTTTGCCTCTTTGAAGATAACATACCACTTTCTTTTTGTCGTCAGATGAGGAGGGCTTGCGCTCCTTGTGCTCTGAAGGGGATTTAGGCGGTTTCCTCCCTGGTGAGCCCAGAGAGGAGGGTGGGCTGGTGGAGGGCTTTGGTGAAGGCTCAGGACCTGTGGTGATGCAGGACAGCACAGTAAGAGATGAACCCAAAAGGAGAAAAACAGCATTACAAAATAAAGACTGTAATGTAAGTTAAAAAAAAATCAAAATCATACCCATTGTATTGTTGATTTTTAGTGCTTCCTAAAAAGAGGAGGAAAACATGATAACATTACATCTGATTATTTAACAGAGAGATGATGATCCATGGTTGCATTTAGGGGTCAACATGAGCAGTTATTTCAAGACCTGGAGAAATTCGGTTGGTCTGGAGATATAAGAGCTCAGCAACTAGACTGAGATGTTGTTGACAGCCTGGTTACTTGGTATCATTTCTTGGAGTCTGTTCTGAGGGAGAATGTGACCACACTGTGAAAAGGTATTACTGATTATGTGCCAAAACCTTGATATAAGTGAATCCAAAGCAGTGATGCAACAATGGAACTGATTCAGAACAACAACAACAACAAAAAAATGGTATAACATTTACAGCATGTTTAAATGAAAAGCTGAAAAATTCCACTCGCGCAAGAAAGTCTTCTTTCAAATGGTTTGATCGGCACTAAAGGCCAGACCTGTAGGGAAAACTCCTTGGTTAAAATAACTGCTCAAAACCTAATTCAGTGTGAAAATGCCATTGCTATGCTGTTGGAGCCAAATGCTCAAGTTACCATAAGGCTATTCTTCTGTCAAGTTGAGTGACCTGGGAAATTAAGCCATTATGTGAACAGTCAACAAACATATTGGCCAGGAAAAGTTGGCTGTGGCTTATCTTTTTAAGGTTAGCCGCAACAGTTTCATGTATAACAGTTCTCACTGTCTAGTGCAAAATGGACAAAAGGTTGATTAAATTAATTCAAAGTTTCTAACCTGTGTACAACTTTTATTTGAAAGGCTACAGGAATAAATGTCTCAAAACCGATGGCTGGATCTGTTGCATTAATTGATGGCAATCTCTGAAGTAAATTTTAGCTTTTTGTTACTGAACTACCACTAGCTGATAGCTAGGTTAGCCAGCAAAAATACATGTTTGTACAATAGATGTGGTTAACAAGAGACTATTGTGATGCAATCTTAACCTTCTCACATTGCCCACAGCCACTCAGAACCCATCAACCAAGTTGCTCGCAGTGTTATTGTATGGTGAGTTTATCAATGTTGAGTGTTCTCCAACTGACCTCTATGATGCAAGCACCGGCAGGGCCTACTGTGCTGACCATGTGAACATTGGGAGTGGAGGTAGAGCGATGCCTCTGTAGAGACTGGCCTTCTCCACCAGGCATAGGGAAGCGAAAGGCCGAAGTTGGGGACAGCAGACCCATCCTAATAGTAAATCAACAGAGGATTAATCACAATTTACACTTCAGAGTCAATTTTAGGTGCCTAATGCCTTGCTTCCAATTGCATATGGATCACATTAGCTATATATGGGAGCTTACCCAGCAGGCTCTGGGGTTAAGGCTATGTCACTCTGCGATATGGAATTATCTGGCAATAGTATGGATATCTGAGGGTACTCATCTGGGCAGGGATTGGGATCACACCTGGACAGTGCACAACAGATATGACAACATGTGGAAACAGTGAACACACAAGGACATTATATGAGCCATGATGAAAGAGGGGACTGACATAGGACGCATTCATCTGAGGGCTCACGGTTGTGTGGCGCTGAACAAGTTAGCAGATTGTGCTAATTTTATACTGCATTAAATCACCCACACAAAAACCCAGAAGAAACCCAGATTTGCTTCTAAGGTGTGGTGGCTTGATTTTCCATAGCAGGCAAATGACATTTAGCAGCCGTGATGCCCTCTCTGTTATGGTATGTTGTCCATCTGCTGAATACATGCTCTGGCCTTGTTGGTAAATGCCTGTCATATGGCCCTTTTCCACTAGTATCTACTCGGCTCGACTCGGTTTACAATTGAGTACCACCTCGCCATGGGTGGAGTCGTCATAGCAAGGCGGTGCACCGTCCCGCTCTCTCTGGATTCTTTGGGCCGCCACCAAGCACAGAAAAGTCTCCACCCCTTCATTTGACCGCGGTAGCGGTTTGCTTGCCATTTGCACGGTCGCTGTTGCCGTTTTTTTTTTTTTTTTAAATGCCGGGTTTTGTTTTCGTGCAGGACTTGCTCTCGTCACTCCCTGTCCGATCAGTGGCCTGCACAGCGTTTATGTCACATTTTCGGCTCGACTCAGCTCGCTTGGAACCCCTGCTGAGTAGGTCCTAAAATGGGACCTGCTACCAGGTACTACCACGTAATGGAAAAGCTCTCAAACCGCGTAGAGTCGAGCCGAGTCGAGCCGAGTAGGTACTAGTGGAAAAGGGCCAATACACTCCTGATCAAAATTTTAAGACCAGTTGAAAAATTGCAAGAATTTACATTTTGTACTGTTGGATCTTTAGAAGGTTCTAAGTAGAGCTTCAAAATGCAAAAAGAAGAAATGGGAGTGAGACAAAAAAAAATTTTGAGTAAGCAATTTATTGCAAACAACCATTAAACTGAAATAGGTTGTTCATCAGCTGATCAAAAGTTTAAGAACACAGCCTTTAAAAGCCCAAATCTTCACAAAAATGTGGATTCAGTGTCATTTTCTTTCAGGTAGCCACACTGTCATGACCTCCTGATGGCAAAGGCAAAAAAGCTTTCTGTCTTTGAACGCCATCGGATTGTCTTCAAAGGCCTCGTCTCCTTCAACGGCACAAAACATGGGACACTGAAAGGTGGAAGAAAGTTTTATTCTCTGATGAGAAAAAATGTAACCTTGACGGGCATGACAAGGAGATCCCACCTGAGATGCTTTCTACACGGCACAGTGGAGGGGGCGCCATCATGATCTGGGGGGCTTTTTCCTTCAATGGAACAATGGAGCTTCAGGTTGTGCAGAGGCGTCAAACGGCAGCTGGCTATGTGGAGATGTTGCAGCGGGCATCCCTCATGACTGAAGGCCATCATCTGTGTGGTAATGACTGGGTTTTTCAACAGGACAACGCTGCAGTTCACAATGCCCGCCTGACACAGGACTTCTTCCAGAGAAATAACATCACTCTTTTGAACCATCCTGCGTGTTCCCTTATCTAAATCCAACTGAGAACATTGGATGGCAAGGGAAGTTTACAAAAATGGACACCAGTTCCAGACAGTGGATGACTTCTGTGAAGCCATCTTCACCACTTGGAGCAACATTCCCACTAGCCTCCTGGAAACACTAGCATCAAGCATGCCGAAACGAATTTTTGGGGTGATTAACAAGAATGGCGCAGCTACTCATTACTGAGTCCTTTTTTGAAAATTGTATTTCTATTTTACAAGGATACAAGGATGTTTATTGGTCATTAAACAACAGGTTGAATGATGAGATTAAAGTGTGGTTCCCTCTTGATTGGTTAATTAATTGTACAGAAAAAAAAAAAATTAAACATGGAGGAGTGCAGATGGTGCATTCAGTAGTCTCACAGCCTGAGGGAAGAAGCTGCTCTGTAGTCTGGTGGTACGACAGTGGATACTTCTGTATCTTTTGCCTGACGGCAGCAGGGTGAACAGGCTGTGACTGGGGTGGGTGTTGTCTTTTAGGATCCTTTTGGCTCTGCGCAGGCACCTCACCTCCCCGATATCACTGATGCTTGGTAGATGTTTACCAATGATGTTTTGGGTATTTTTAATCACTCGTTGCAGAGTCTTCCTGTCCTGGGCCATGCGCATCCCATGCCAGTTTGTGATGTTTCCAGTCAGGATGCTTTCAATCGCTCCTTTGTAGAAGTTGACGAGAACTTGGCGTGGGAATTTTGCCTTCTTAAGTTTCCTTAAGAAATACAGCCGTTTCTGAGCTTTTTTAACCAGGGCAGAGATATGTGAAGTCTTAGGGGGTTTTAGTGTTTTTTTGAGATATGGGGCCCTATCTTGCGCCAGACTCCCTAAACCTGTTATTTGGGGATTTAGCATTTAGGAAGAGGCGTTCCCCCGCAAAAGTTGCTATCTTGTGCACCTCTCGTTATCCGTAAAACACTTGCGCTACCCGCTATATTATGCATAGGTGTGGTTTGGGCGTTACGCCAGTCAAACCAATCAGTATGCCAGGTGCCATTGCCTATAAGGGCAGGATGCGCAATCCTAAATCCTAAAACCGAAACCCGCGATGGAGAGAGGAAGGTCGCGATTTAGTACTATCTCTGCCATCTTCTCAGGGGTTCAACTGAGGCTAAAGCAAGGTGGCTTTTTATTGGGGAGGTGGAGCCGCATGTAGTCTTAAACTTTTGATCAACTGATGAACAGCCTATTTCACTTTAATGGTTGTTTGCAATAAATTGCTTACTCGTTTTTTTTGTTTTTTTTTGTCTCACTCCCATTTCTTTTTCTTTTTTTGCATTTTGAAGCTCTACTTAGAACCTTTTTAAGATCCAACAGTGCAAAATGTAAATTCTTGCAATTTTTCAACTGGTCTTAAAATTTTGATGAGGAGTGTATGAGCAATACGAGGATGTGCACTCTCAAATATAACTTAACCAACTCACCACATGGCACTAGGGTTGTCTATTCAAACTCACCGTTTGGTCATGGTATCCATATCTAAGCACACAGTAGGGACTTTGCTGCTGCAGTGCTGGTGAAATTTGTAGCCACATGTCTGACATCTGAAGCCATTAAAAAGAAACTTGTGGCAAAAGTCACAATAAGCCAGCTTGAAGAAGGTTTTCCGCACCTGCACAGAAAAAAACAATGTTCACTGCTATACTGACAGCTTTCATTTAAATTAATAACAGTATAATGAGTATATCAATATATTAATGCTGTAATTCATCTATAAACATCTACAAAGCACTAAAGTTGATTTTTAGATTTTTACTTGAACTTTGCATAGTCTTAAAACTAACTATGTTAAATGCCCTGAGGGGCATAGAACATGTGTACAAAATGACCAAACCTCACCATTAAATACTAGTGTAAACAGTGTTCTGTATCATGGGTTTAACACTGCACTGGGCAATATGAAAATTACAATAATTCGAAATACACTATTGCTCAAAAAAATGTGAATCAAAATGTTGATAAATTTATTTATTCATCCTTTTTCATTTTCCAAACTGCTTATCCTCGCAAGGGTCGCGGGGGGTTGCTGGAGCCTATCCCAGCGCTTACTGGATGGAAGGCAGGGGAAACACCCTTGACAGGTCGCCAGTGCATCGCAGGGCAGACAGACAAACAATGACATTCACACACACATTCACACCTAGGGGCACTTTAGTATCTCCAATTCAAACAACACATATCTATTTATACTGAGTTTCATAATGGCTAATGTCCTTTTGGAATTAAAGGTCGCAGCAACACGGGATCAAGACTGGCACCTTCAGCATTTACAAAAACCCACACAGTGGTAGACTCCACTATCTCAATGCAAATGCTAATATAGTTTGTAAAAAATCATATTTCATGTCGTTGACATATTTGACAGATATCAGTTAAGGGTGTCAGCTAGGGGTGTAACGATACATGTATTCGTATTGAAAATTTTCAGTACAGGGCATTCGGTTCGGTACAGGTCGTTGGGCTCGGTACAGAGGTGTGCAGCACAGGTGAGTTACCACACGAGTATAATAGGTGGCGGAACATAAGTTTCGTTTTCATTTATCCATATCCACCTGCAGCTACACGTACGAAACAGTAGAGGGCAGCAGTACGCCATGGAAACGTCTAGTCTCTCGAAGAAGAAGCATAATAAGCTACACCTGAAGCATGACCTGAAGCCTGAGCACTGATGTCATGGCTACGGCTAATGCTACCGAAACCGGCACTAGCAAGAAACTAGAGCTTGAAGACCGTCCCTTGTCGTTAAAATCTCCTGTTTGGGAACACTTCGGCTTCCTGGTCAAATACTGCAACGGACAAAGACAAGTGGATGAAACGAAGGAAGTGTGCCGACATTGCTCAGCTGAGATTGGGTACGTTCATGGCAACACAACAAACATGGTATTTCATTTGAAACGGCGTCATCCGAGTGTGAATATCTCTGGTACAAGAAAAAAACGACCCTAGTGCAAACGCAGCTGACTACAGCATTCAAGCAGCCTCTCCCTAGCAATTCAGATCGGGCCAAAGCTATGACAACTGCCATAAGTTTTCATAAATATATATTTTATACATATTTTGTTTATTTGAGAATATTACATGTATTGGAAAACTTATTTTATATTTTGTTTATAATGAGAATATTTTATTTACTGAAAACTTGGCAGCAGTATTCTATTTTTTTTAATATTTT
>OMLB01060102.1:0-10500 GCA_900302555.1 Myripristis jacobus
GTGCTCTATGTATTAACTTTACTCACTTTCTTACTTGAAATGCAAACAAAAAGAAAAAACATGACATTAAAAGAAAGCCGGCCCACATTAATTCCATCACTATTTCCTTCCTCTTCTATATTTTTAAAGATTCCTCAAGCAACAACTTTCCCACTCACATCCAATAGCCAGGTATCTGAAGAAGAGCCACCCGGAGATGAGGGGCTCCCGGGCGTTGCGCGGGGGTTTGTTCATGATATCGAGGTCAGGGGGGTTGAAGCCGAGGGCGGTGGCAGGCAAACCGTCGGTCACCAGGTTGACCCAGAGAAGCTGAACAGGGATCAGAGCTTCAGGGAAGCCCAGCGCCGCAGTCAGGAAGATACTACACAGGAAGAGAGGCGGTTATGAGAATACGAAAACAACATGCAGTAAAAGCAACATATGTGCATTCATGTATGTATTTACGAGGGAGAGAGCTGTACATGGAACAGAGTGTGTGTGTATTTGCATAAAGGAGTCTAACTTACCAGACGACCTCTCCGACATTTGAGGAGATGAGGTATCTGATGAACTGCTTCATGTTATTGTAAATGGCTCTCCCTTCCTCCACCGCAGCTACGATGGTGGCAAAGTTATCGTCAGCCAGCACCATCTCAGAGGCGGTCTTGGCCACTGCGGTGCCCGAGCCCATCGCAATGCCGATCTCAGCCTTCTTCAGAGCAGGAGCGTCGTTCACTCCATCCCCAGTCTGATGGAGAAACGCAGAAAATAACATACCATTTACCTGTGCTCAGTGATTTAAATTTTCAGGAAATATGAGACACAATGTGGGAATCATGACAAAATTTATTTAAGACTGATGTAACCTAATTTGTATTTCTAATTTCCGACTAGAAATAGCTGGTACCAAGGGTCAAAACAAATATTTGATGCTGTGACAGTAATAAGAAGGGGAAAAACATCTGATACATGGATTACATAACAAATCCGAACTTTGCTTAAGACCATGTTTTATTTTATAATTATACCATGTGCCAAAGGTACTTAAGGGCCAACGAAGGGGTAACTGGATATTCAGTTAGGCTAGCTGCTCCTGACAGGTGAACATGAACAGGTGAACAGGGAACAGAGGAGATTTTTTTTTTTTTACCATAGCAGTAATCTCATCATAGGACTGCAGAAACTCTACAATCTTGGACTTGTGGGAAGGCTCGACGCGGGCAAAGCAGCGGGCCTTGACCACAGCTTCCCGCTGTGCTGCAGGTGACAGGTCGTCAAACTCGCGGCCAGTGAAAGCCATGCTGGAAACATCATCATCCTCGCCAAAAATGCCAATACGTCTGCAGATGGCTACCGCCGTCCCTGAAAGACAGGAGGGCAGATTATTTACTCCTTAGGACGTCTTGAAAGGTGCGAGCCATGCTTTCTCCAGTGCTTGTGTGTTTGATTGGTACGTTGATCTGATGCGTACCTTTGTTGTCTCCAGTGATCATGATCACTCGGATGCCGGCCAATCGGCACAGTTTGATAGAGGCTGCCACCTCTGCCCTGGGAGGGTCCAACATGCCCACACAGCCGACGAACGTCAGGTCAGTCTGGATGAAGGAAAGAAACAGAAAACAGGATCAGACAACATTTTCAGATCAATTCATCCAGTCATTATTATTATATCATTATTTACATTTGGTAAAAATCAATAGCACCAAAAAATAGAAAATGTTTTTTAAAGAGAACAGCGGAGCCTGAAACAGCACCAGTCTGTCCAAGTCTCACCTCGTAATCGATGAAACGGGCCGAGTCGTCCAGCACCAGGTCCTCCTTGCTCATGGGATTGTCTCTGGTGGCCAGAGCCAAACAGCGCAGGGTGTCCCTGCCGGTCCCGTACTCCCTGATCACTGACATCACCTTCTCCTTGATCCCAGGGGTCAGAGGCACCTTGTTGCTGCCCACACGGATGTGGGTGCACCGGTCAATCACTCCCTCAGGGGCACCCTGTGCAGAAACAGAGGTAAGAGAATTCAAAAAACAGGGTTTGATCAGAGCAATCAATAACACATGATATGATGAGGGAAAACATGCCAACGGTGGTATTAATAAAAAATACGTCAATAAACCACTGAAATACAAGAGAAGCTAAAAAAACCCAATCCAACAACAATCTCACTAATTTACAAGAGAAAGATCAAGGAGGAGGAGCAAAATTTATGGTTTTATTGAAACTGATTACCTGATTTGTCAACAAAATCTCATGAATACCAGTTACTTCCAAGTGTTTCATGTCGGGGGCAGATGCTAGTCAAACCTCGGGGACATACTTGACTTGTGTTCGCCTTACCTTGACAAACATCTTGCCAAAGGAGGAGCGGGCCTTATTGGGGGTGCAGTATACAGACATGGACTTCCTGTCTCTGGAAAATTCCAAGGTAAACTCCTTCTTCATCAGCTGCTTGATCACCTGCAGGTGAGTGCACATGAACAGAAGTGCAGTTGAGTACTTCACTGTTTGAATCTGTCTATTTACTGTGGTTTATCTCATTTCAATCAAACAAAACAAACATCCCACACAGTTACTCTATTACCTAGGACCAGATATCTGTTTGCATTCCATGCTACTGACTTTGAGGAATTGAGAGGTTACGTACAGAGTTACAGGCGTTGGCTCTCTCAATCTTGGACAGGCCTTTAACATCTGTGTCAAACACGTTCATCTTCTCCACCAGGCAGGTGAGCGCTGTCTCTGTGGCCTCACCCACTTTCTCATAAACCCCTTTGGCCTGGAGAAAAACACACAAACATGGACAGAAATGAAAAAGCAGATGGTTAAGCTTCACTATGAAAAGCCGCACAAAACCAGTCAGATGGAGTCAACCAGAGAGGCCTGCGATCAAGCAAACAATAAATACTGCACTACAAACCTCATTGTAGTCCAAAGAGGAATCGTTACAGAGAGCGCAGATAGAGGCCAGCTCCACCAAGGCGTCATACTGTGAGCACTTCACGACTTTGCCATCATGGAACCTAAACAAAGCACAGAGGAAAACAGGAGGCAGCGAGTGAGCCAGGGCTAACTGAAGACAACATGAAACCAAGGGAAAGAGAACGAGGAAAAAAAAGGATCTGTTTTAATAACATTTACACAGTATGAGCCTTTTGCTTTCTGCTCACACTACACTGTTTTCAGAAGTTTCCAGTCCACTCTGATATGCTCAACAGAGACACTAAACAGTGACATTTACTCTCTTGGAAACACATATTCCCCTGACTCGTGACCTAAATGACATTTTTGTGTTTCCGGAAGTGTTGTCTTGGCTGTGTTGGCCCGCCTCAGCAGACGGTGGTGGGGAGTTAGCTGAACGCATGATTTGCCAACAGGATGTCAAGATCAGGAGACGATACAGATAAAAGTAAGCAACAATTCCTTGGCTGGGAAACAATGAAGTTGAACAAGTTTTAAAAGTAACTGCACGTCATTTTAGAGCCTGAATGTGTTCACATGTCAACTGCATGTTATGAAATTCTCTTGTTTTCCCCGCGCACACTACAACAACCCCAGCATATTAAAATCTATCCAGCGGAGGGCGTATTCGGTGGCTGAAGACATGTTAGTGTGAACAAGGGCCAATAAAGAGAAAAAAGTAGAGGTCCTCAAATGGACGTGTCTTAGTCTATGACAGAATTTTTCTCTCCAGGAAAAAAAAAATCTCTTCCCTATAAACATGAACTGGCTCTTCTTGTTAGAGGATCAGCATGTCCATCAGCACAGCAGTCAGGCGTGTCAGACTGAATACTCACACTTCTCCATCAGGGGCATACGTGGAGCCGGTGACGTTGAACTCTTTCAGGGAGCACTTATCGCCCTCCACCTGGTCCACTATAAACATCTAGGACACACAAAAAGGATAAAAAAAAACAACATTAATACTAATACAACACATGACATAACTTGTTTCTGCAGGCAAATGCCTTGTGTAAATCCTGCTGTGAAAATAAGAATGGATCATTTAGATTTAGTATATACAGAATTAAAAGTTTGTGGTTAAAATCTTTATATTCATTGCCCAATATTTATCCCATAGATGGGAAAAGCCGACAAGCTCCCGCTGCATCCAGCAGGTGGCAGTGCACTACACTCAGCCAGAGCAGAAGCTGAAGCAGTAAGAGTTCATCACAACATAGAACAGGTACAACGGTGACATCAGTGATGCTGAGCCAGAGCAGATACTGAACACTCGGGTGGGGAGGCTCAATGAATGTCACCCTGCAACAAGACAGAGCCACAATCACTCTGTATGGACTCACCGCGCACGAAAACAGTTAGGCCGTCTGAAGTGGACACAGCATCATTAATTTAACAGATAAGTTGAGGTCATCAATCAAGAGAATAAACTGGTTGGGCCACGCGGAGTCTGGATCAAGTGTATTCTGAATGATGTAATGTTTTGGGAATAGTTTTGGTTGGCATGTGCCTAGGTCTATTCTTTTTTTAAGCACTGTCAACAGAAAAAAAAGATAGCCACAACGGAGCTATGTTTTATCATTCATTCATTCAAAAGGTTGAGGCTGTTTTGTCAGACTGAGGGTGTAGAGGAACGAGGTTCTGCGGCATATTCTGCTCATCCTATAGCAGAGACGATGATACGAGGCCATTAATCTGGGTTGCGACAGACACGAGGATGTCATGTGGGAATGAGCGGGATAAAAACCCACACAAGGAGGAGGAGAAGGATGTATTCACTGGTACGCATGTGAAAATGACATAAAACACACTTATTTCTTAAGCGCCGGGCTTTCTTTACGCAACAGAGAGTAGTAGGACGGAGGACTACAGGAGGGAGGAAGAGAGAAAATATGTGAATAAAATGCTGAGCCGGTATTCCAGCTGTGATTCCCTCAGGCACCGGGCAATCTACAAAGATCAGTGATGTCAGGAACGCTCCACACACACACAAACACACACATCCCAAAACACAAGAGCAAATCAGGAATTCAAGAAAAACATTCCGCCGTTCGGGACACCTAATTTTAGTATTACCCTATTCGGACAGGGGTAGCCTGGATGCTGCAGATGGATCAAAGCACGGGGCTCTGCGTCATTAAATATCAAATAACCGGGAACAGCATCCTACAGTGTCAGGCAGTTTTTCAGCTCCTTTTGATGTGGGCTGACATCAACTTGGAAAAAAAAAAATTATGTGCAGTGAACAAGAGAAGGGGAGGGAGCGAGAGAGAGAGAGAGAGAGAGAGAGAGATAGAGCATGTATGAGAAAGAAAATCTCTAACACAAGGTCAGTTATGCAACTCTACTGCTGGTTCTGCTGCAAGTGACTAACTACTGCATACTGATCAGCATGCTGCCTCAATAAGGAAGGGGAGGAGAATGGAGCGAGGAGCGAAGAAAGGAGGAGGGAAGTGGAGGACAAAGACAAGAATGAGGGGAAGAGGAACAGCTCTGAGAGGGATGGAGGGACAGAGGGGGGAGAAAGAGAAATTACTGTACAAGCGTGATGTGAAGGAAAAAAAAAAAAAAAAGCAACAGAGTGCCTGAGGGGAAGCAAGAGCTGAGGAGCAAGAGGAGGAGGGGGGAGATGGTACATACTGTCTGACACTAAAAATAGTTCATGGAGCCTGAGGTTATTCATGCTCAGAGGGATAAAAAGGAAAATATTCACCAAGAGTATCCAGTGGCTGGGCTGATGAATACATTTAATCAATCCAATTTAATGCCACACAATCAATTAGACAAAACAAGACAAGGCTTTTGCAACCTACATGTTGCAATATCATGTTAGCCTTGCCAATATCCAAATAAATCCATCATTATCCGTTATGAGCCATTCAACATCAACTCTGCTCAGGGAATAAATCCCCACCGTCAGCAGAAAGGCTGTCAAGCTTGTTTTATTGCCCAGTGAAAAGTTTACACTCGAACACACTGTTCTTGGACAACAAGAAAAGTAGCCAGCAGTTGCTCTTTCCAGGTACAGCATTTAAGAACCGGATCGCCCAAAGTAAACACTGACAACTCAGCTCTCCAGCTTGATTTGCGTGGGGCCACTGGATCCGTCCTGTTTAAATATGGTGCTATGCCACTTCAGCCCCGAAGATGCATACCTGTTCTAACACACAGCGATTTATTTCAGATGCTCTATTGGTAATTTATTTCTCAGCCAATTTGTCCTTGACTGTGTTACCCAAACTCCTGTCGCTACATGCTCATTTGTCATCCTCTGCTGGCAGCAATTTCAGCGAGTATACATCAAGATGAACTAATTCTGTTAAACACGAGGTGAATTGGATGTGCTCATCGAAGTGCAGGTCCTGCAGAGCATCATCAGTCAGCATGGGAGACAACAAAGCTGCTGTGAGAGCTTTGTTAGCCTCGGGTGAACACTGCCTGCGAGCAACTGCGACAGAGTTAGGCGCTGCGCTGAGAGACTGGAAGAGGCTGGTAAACGCTCAGTGTCCGTTTTATCTTGTGCACCTGGCTGGCAGCGGGCAAACACCCCCCACTCTGCCTTGAGAACAGCCTCAATTCTCTGAGGCATGAATGCAACAAAGTGCTGGAAACGGTCCATGGTGATCTTTGTTCATGCTGACTTGACAGTGTCACTCAGTTCCTGCAATTTCCCCCCCAGCACATTCAGGCTACCAATGTTTTGTCCTACCTCATCCTGAAGACGCTGTATGTAACTCAAACATGGCATCTGTGCAGGTCAGTGTGGTTAAGACAACTTCCTGGCACTATCCCAAGGTGATGCATGCTTTGTGACTTGGCACATTGTCCTGCTGGATGTATCCATTCGGGCTATTAAGGGATGCAGTGTACCCTAGCAGAAACGCTAAGGTACACTGCATCCCACGGCTAATCACACCATGTTCAAAGCTGCCTCGGTCACATATTACCTGCTCTATTGTTCAGTCGGACAGGAAAACCATGTCTGCATGTTTACCTTTCTACTTTATTTACCTGTGAATTACTATCTGGAGGACTGAGCCGTTAGCGTTGATAAATTAAGAAGGCTATTTAATTTTACTTAATTAAGTGGAGTCTGAGTGTGTGTGCAAGAGTTAACCAAGGCTATTTTTTTCTGTCGTTTTGCATTGAGCACCTGGATATCTGCATATGTACCGGCAGTCTGTCCCTAATGGGGCACATTATGACAAGGGAGCTGTCACTTTCTAATGACCTTGGACAACGGTGCCGGTGTTTTGATGAAGCACTTATATCTCAAGTAATTTACCAACGAAGGTGAGAAATTACTCACGGAAAAGGAGGTGGTTATTAACGATCGGAGTCAAAACAGCCAGTATGTATGTGACATTAACCGAGTGCGATGGGAACAAACGCTTATTTTAGCCCACACGTCACCTGTCAAGTGCACTAATGAAATCCCTGAAGGTGTCCAGGTGAAGTGACGCACTCTCTGGCGGCTCTGTTGGAGGTCTCCAAATCTTGGAAACATCTGAGAGCAGTGCTTCAAAACTTGAACCTCAGCTATCAGAGCAGTATCAAGAAGATGTGGATTAGTGCCGTTTATCTTGTCTGGAAACTGTCTGGAAATATTTCTTCACTTTTTTGCTCATGTGTATTAGTTAGTTAACCACATAAACAGCACCTGGTTAGTTAACTATCTGATATGCCCAATATCCGACACAATGCATCCAACATCTAGTAACTGCACAGTTTCATTGTTTGCTTGCTAAGTTCATCACTTAAAGACTCAGGTGACAAAGATGACTCAAAATCACTGCTTTGCAACAAGGAAAAAGACAGTGAATAAATGTAAGGCTATATTATGGAGCAAATACTGGCTCTTCAGATTCACAGTGAAATTGGATACTTGAATTCTGCTGAACAAACTGCTCATATCAATCTGATGAGCGTCTTTTTTAAAACTCTCAACAGCCAGACTCAGTTCATTTCAACCAATTGTGAGAAAGATTAGATGAAGCCGTCGGGGGAAACTCGCTGTGTGATGGATGATGGCCATCAGTTCTGAATGAAATGGGGGCAGTAGATAATGAGAATTTTCATTTTGGGGTGCACTTTTTGGATGATAAAGTCTTCTTTTTGACGGCTAGTGAAAACTGTGCAAATTATCTTTTAAACTGCAGATATTTGTGACTAGTGACTCTAGGATTATGACTGTTTTTCTTAGTAAAGTTGGAGGGACTACTCGGCTACCGCAAAACCCCAAACACTCAGATACATCTCTTCTTTCTCTGGTTGGTAGATGAGTGTTGCTGCAGCTTTTTTCACATAAAAAAATATTAAATCCACTATCCATCTCTTTCCCACATGCCAGTGGTACGAGGTCTAAGGTTTCCTCCTTCCTGCCACCTGCACATCGCTCCCTCCACCATCCACTGATCACTCACCCTGCAGACAGACATCTGATTGGTGGTCAGCGTGCCCGTCTTGTCAGAGCAGATGACAGAGGTGCAGCCAAGAGTCTCCACAGAGGGCAAACTGCGGACGATGGCATTTTTCTTGGCCATGCGGCGTGTTCCCAAGGCCAGGCAGGTGGTGATGACAGCAGGCAGGCCTGGAGGGAGGAACAGCCCGAGAGTAAGCGGGGAGAAGTGAGGAAGAAAGATATAAGACGAGAAGGAGAGAAGATGGTGACAGAGAGAAAGTAATGGAGGTACTACGATAGCAATCCACTCTTTAACCTCAGTAATAACGAGGAGTGCGGCATTAGAGCAGCGAGCGGGTAATGTATGTCTGCATTTGTGTCGCGGCGCTGCTCACCCTCAGGGATTGCAGCTACTGCCAGAGCCACTGCAATCTTGAAGTAGTAGACAGCCCCGCGGATCCAGGAGCCTCCATGGACAGGATCGTTGAAATGGCCGATGTTGATGATCCACACAGCAATGCAGATCAGTGAAATAACCTTGAAACAGATAACATTTAATTACGCTTTATCATAATATAAAAACTGAAATTGATATTTAAAGCGCTTTGATATACATGAAAAAGCTAAAAGACTATTTTTGCTGAAGATGTGAAGAAAGAAAACTGGAGGAGAAATGACCAAGTATAATATCATTCTATTTAGATTATTCTTTTGATTATCCCATCGATTAACTGGGCAATCGGATAAAAAATCCTTCTATGTTTTATTTAGGAGCAATAGTAAATATACAAAAGAATACTCATAAGTAGGTCAGTTTTTTTAAACTGAGCAATTGCTTTGTGTTCTTTTAGGGGGGAAAAACATTTTTTATTGCAAATTTTAACGACACAAACACATTATCTTTCCGAGCAAATCCTGTTCAATGCATAATGTTAGTTATTAGTTAGTATTAGTGTTAGGAAGTTAAACAGGTCAGAATTCCATCTGATATCTTTTATATTGCTGTGAAAACATTTTTCTCCTTTAAAAAACTAAATTCTACAAGATTACATTTGAACATTTAACAAACTTTTACCTTTGCCCAATACTCATTTTTAACTGCATGCATCATAATGTTACTCAATGCAACCTGTAATGGTAACGTGGAGCTGACAGCAGCTCAGTAAGACCCGGGTCTCTGCCTTGTTGTCTGACTCTGATAACATGCAGTTCTCTTGTGTTGGTGGTCAGTTTGTGTGTCATCTGTGACAGTGCCTCCATTTATTCTCTTTAACTCACTTCACCGGGGGAATGTTCAATAGATTTCAGAAAGATTATATTTTTTCACACATCTCATGCCTCCAGTGATTACTAAGAGTAACAGCAGGAGAAGAGTCACTCAGCTGTCGTCAGCCCCTGTAGTGAAACACTGGTTGTGGCCACTGTAGTTCCCAAGGTTTACACAGTTTCTGCTTTGTTCTAGACAAGCCTGCCTCTTCTTGCTGTTTGCTTGTGTTTTCTCTCCCTTCCTCCATCTCCATCTCCTACCATAGTCTGCCACTCACACAAATCATGTGTTTCTAGGCAGAGAATTTGAATTAAGAATTTTTAGTAATCAAACTGTTCAAGTTCCTCAAAGAATTCATTTCCGCCCTACTTCATACACGAGAGGAAACCGTTTTCACAGCAGCGCATTCAAAAAATATGAGGTCAAGATTCAACCCAAAAATTCACCTTGGATAGTTGTTCACCGAACTCATCCAGCTTCTGCTGCAGCGGCGTGCGCTCCTGGTCTGTTGCTGCCATCTCGTCTCGGATCTTGCCGATCTCTGTGTTGACACCGGTGGCCACCACCACACCGACGGCCTTGCCAGCTGCAATGTTGGTGCCCTGTGGTGCAGAGGTGAAGGGAGGAGTGCAGAGGACAGGAGATATATAGATCAAGGTAATGAGTATAGGGGTAAAACTAGTTAAACAACTTCTTTCATGGATGTGCAAAGAATACACAGAGAGGAGAATCAACATGCCACAAGAGTCAATACATCCCCTGTATAGTTCCAAAACAAACATTGGAAAACAGGCTTGTGGTCGTTTGTGGCTTCTGATTCAATCTCATTTCCCGCATTTCCATGTTTATCTGGTAGGCTGGAAGGCTGGTAGCATGAATAACATTTTCTTTTGTAAC
>OMLB01060110.1:0-11952 GCA_900302555.1 Myripristis jacobus
ACAGCAGGGGGTAGTAAGGTGCTGACCTGTCTGATACTGCAGGTAGGTGGTACGTGGTGTTGTGGTCTGTTATAAAGTATTATGTTATTAAGAGTTCAGGATCCCTGTGGCCTAGGGGAAGAAGCTCCTTCTCAGCCTCTCAGTCCTGGCTTTGATCCAGCGAAGCCGCTTGCCTGAGGGCAGCCACTCGAACAGTCTATGGTGGGGTGGTGAGTGTCTTTGATAATCCGACTTGCCCTGGACCTGCACCGCCGGGTGTAGATGTCCTGGAGGCCGGGCAGTGCTCTACGGGTGATGCAATCAGCACATCAGATCACTCGGTGCAGGGCCTTTCTGTCCTGGGAGCTGCAGCTGCCGTACCAGGCGGTGATGCTCCCAGAAAGCACAGACCCCACTGTGGCGGCGTAGAAGGTTTTCAGCAGCGTGGTGGTGATCTTGAATTTCCCCAGCCGCCTGAGGTGGTACAAACGCTGCCTAGCCTTCTTCACCAGGGTGGTGGTGTGTGTAGTCCAAATCAGGTCCTCAGAGATGTGAACCCTGAGGTACCTGTAGTTGCTCACTCTCTCCACCGTGGTCTCATAGATAGGTCGCATAGTGGATCCTCTGCTTCTCTCTCCTGAAGTCAACCACCACCTCCTTGGTTTTGGCGACATTCAGGTCCAAGTTGTTGTCTTTACACCATGAGGACAGCAGCTCCACCTCCTCCAGATAGGCCGTCTCGTTGTTGTTAGAGATCAGGCCTACCACCACTGTGTCATCCGCAAATTTCACAATGATGTTGGATTGGTGTGTTGCTGTGCAGTCATGGGTGTAAAGGGAGTAGAACAGAGGGCTCAGTACGCAGCCTTGGGGGGGCACCAGTGTTGAGGGTACGGGAGCTGGAGGTGTGGGATCCAACCTTCACCACCTGTGGTCTGCTGGTCAGGAAGCTCTGCACCCAGGAACAGCGTGAGGGACTCAGCCCCAGGGCCCTGAGCTTAGTGACCAGTCTGTGGGGAACTATGGTGTTAAACGCTGAGCTGTAATCAATAAACAGCAGACGCGCATAATTCCCCTTACCGGTGTCCAGGTGGGAGAGGGTGGAGTGGAGGACATGTGTGATGGCATCGTCAGTACTCCTATTGGGGCGATAGGTGAACTGAAGGGGGTCCAGGGAGTCTGGCAGTGATGAACAGATGAAGTCTTTGATGAGTCTCTCAAAGCACTTCATCACCACAGTGGTCAGTGCTACAGGGCGGTAGTCATTTAGACCGGCTGGGTTGGTCTTTTTGGGCACAGGGATTATGGTTGACTTTTTAAGGCAGGTGGGAACGACAGAGTGGGCCAGGGGCAGATTAAAGATGGTTGTGAACACCGGAGCTAGCTGGTTAGCGCAGGATTTTAGCAGACGCCCGCGGATGCCATCTGGGCCGGCTCCTTAAGTTGTGCTCCGAGAGGGAGAGGGGCGGTTCTCCTCACCGGGTAGGTCGCCTGCTTCGATTGCGCTAGCCCCAGCACTAGCGCTAGCGCCGCCAGCCTCAAAGCGAGCGGAAAAGGTGTTTAGCTCTTCCGCCAGTGAGGAGTCCACAACGGCTGAGGTGTTCACTCGTCCTCTGTCCTCTATAATATGTAAAAAACTGTGAGATATCAGTTCTGTTGGCTTGGCAGACAAAGGTTGTACTTGAACCAAGTCACTGTCAGGCAATACCACAGATAGCCTATTCTGAAATGGAGTGGAGACTTGCCACTCACTTTTTTATTACCTCTTTTATGATATCTTATATATGACCACTTTTTATTGTTTTGCTTTTTTCATTGCCCTCAGGAAGATGTTATAGAGCCACTGCAGCAACCAGGAACATTCACAAAAACTCTTTCATATTAAATGCAATAACTCTGCTAAACTCGTAAAGACCATTCACTCTGGAACCATGTCCTTGTTGTGTTTTTATTACTGCATGTATTGTGATTTACTGTGGTGTGCTTTAACGTACTTGTGAAGCTGAAGGCAAATCTCCACATCTGTGAACAATAAAGATTATCTTAATCATAACAATAGCAATAAATTGCATATACAAGAAAACAGCTGATATTCTTAAAGTGTTGAATAATGAGTGCTGCCTTGGCACAGTCTGAATAAATGAATAAAAATGACAAGGTGTGAATGGCGATGCGTAGATATAATGCTACTTCATGTGAATATGCAGCAATCAGACCAAAGTGTATTGTAGTTCCTAACAACCCCCAGATAGTGACAATGTTAATAATTTGTCTGCAGTTTCTTTGATATAGTCCTCTGTGGATATTCCATAGAATGTCAATTGATGTATAAGTTAAATATCAAGAGTTCAGTATAATATCAATAAGCCATAAAACACGGCAGCTTAGTTGACATTATTGTTGGGTAATGGCCTAATGTCAAGCCTATTTTAGGAAATGGGCTAGAGGCCAACAAATTTAATGACCAATCAGAGTGCAGGTGGGTGTATCTTGCCCAGAACTCTGCTGGGATCCATAATAATGCACCCCCACCAAGGGGGAAAACCTCAAAATATTTACAGACATGTTGTTGAAAAGTAGTTCATGGCTTATTGATATTTAACTTACATATCAATTGACAATGAATATTTATTGAATCTATTAGGCGACTATGCAGATTAAGTGTTCCTTTATTTTTTTTTCCACATACATCACAAGCTACCTGGTTCTGACCGGTCAAGTGATTTGATATAGAGATCAACACGGACGTACGGTTTGTGACAGTATTATGACACTCTAAGTGGCTCATAAATAGAAATTTTATGTGCATTTATTTAATTTTTATGTGCAATTTGGATGCATATGGTAACATTTGCTCAAGTACAAATTAAATATCATGGTGTCTGATCTTATTTATGATGGCTTGCTGCCTGCCAAATCACTTCTGTGGAACTCACATCATGTTTCAAACTAGTTTTCCCTATTTTAATATCAAACATCTAGTTCTGCAATCTAATCACTGACACATCAGCCTTATGTATAAGGTTGATGTTATATACATGAATCATACAATATTGTACTGCAGCTAAATCCCAATAAAACAAAGGAACTGGTTATCTGTGTTAAGGCTTTAAAAAGTGAACTTGGTAGAACGTTGGACTGTAGAGCTAGCTGGGCGTTAGGCCATGTGTTGGTGACATATCCTCATTCGTTGGTCCGTGCTCCCCTGGGCTGCTATTTCAGAATATTGTAGGACTATTTGTGTCTCTCAGTTCGCTTCCACAGAGCAGCAACACAACTCCCAAAATAACACTTTTAGCACATGAACACATGTGAACAAAGCTGATTATGCCAGTGTAAAAATAAAGTCCCAGTACCCATTTTTGTGCACTTTTTTGTGTGATTTGTGAAAATACTATCAGGTTGTTGCTCCCAGGTGCAAGGCTACATTGCGGAGGCTTCCTGCAGATACTTCCTGCGGGATCTACTTTCTAATTTGAACAGGAAAAGAACAAGAAAAGAGACATTTAATTGTTGTTAATTTTTTGTTGTTGCATAATTCAGCCCTGTTGCCGCTGAAAAAAATGTTGGCATTTTACATTTCTGCCAACCATGGATGGATGGTCAAATGTCATGTTTTCAAGTTATAAAATCAGTCAAATTGTCACATCAGGTAGGAGGTGGGTTGGGTGGGGATGACATGATCAGAGAGAGGTGTGTTCATTGTTAGCTAAAGTACACAGGCTAACATTCACTAGCCAGCGTTCGCTAGCCAACGGTCATTAGCTAATGTTTGCTGACCAATGTTTGGTCAGGAATATTAGCAAAGCTTACGTTTTATAACTTTTACCATGACTTTTTCCAACCTTTAACAAAGACAACAAACCTGCTCCTTTACCAAGTAGCTATCGTGGCTATTAAAGCTAATGACGCAAACAAAAGAGGCTAAAGTAGCTAATGAGCTAACATTAGCTAGTGTACATGCATATGCAAACATTGACAGTCACATGACACTGATGCAGGCTCCACCACAACGGCTACAAGTCTAAAAGTTGATATGCAATGTGTTTTTGCTTCAGGAATGTTGACATTCCAGCGTATATGCTGTTGTTAGTGACAGTTTGGGGGCTTTTTGGCTGTGCTATAGAGATGAATGGAGAGATACAAATAATTATGCCAATATAGGAACAGGAAGTTTAAGTGTTTGAATTGGAAAGTAGATCTGGTAGGTACCATCTGTAGGACATTGCCACATGTAACCTTGTGCCAGGACAAATAATTGTAATTACACAATAAAGTGAGTACCAAGACTTGTTATTTTTTATATTAGGATAATTGGCATATGTTTATGAGCTAAAAATGTTATTTTGTAACCTGTTTTGCTGCAGTATGGAAGTGAATGGGGAGATACAAATCCAGTATTGTGGATGAGCAACCCAGTGGAGCACAGAGCAGCATGGTGGTGAATATTTCACCACCATGTGGACTCATCCTGCCCAGGTAACTACACAACCCTACACTCTGTCAAAGTTCAGTTTTGCTCCAACAGCTTTGAAGTGAACCAACACATTATAGAAGTATAATTCTATGTGTGATGTTGTACAGCATCACCATATGGTATGGGAATCTATGTAGTAAATACACAAGCAAGTTGGCAAGGGTCGTCAGCCAGTAAACTATTGGGAAGACCACAGAGTCAGCTGGGGGCTCTCTGGGAACAGATGGTGATGAGGAAAGCTGTGCGTACCACAGACAAACCCTCACACCCTCCTCTGCTCTCCAAGTTAGATGGTGAATGCTGCAGGATACGTTTGGCAACAAAGAACATGTATAAGAAGCCATTTATCCCAACCACAGTTTGCCTACTCGGTTTTTAGATGTGAAATTTTCAACTTTGTATTGCATCGTGTTGTTGACACTGTCAGTGTCATAGTGATGTTTTGAGTAACAATCCAGCTCAGTCTGTTCAAGGTTTTTTTTTTTGTCTATTATATTTTGTGATAAAGTGCAGTGGTTCTCAAACTTTCAATAATGTTCAGCCAAATACCCCCTGATCAGTGCAAAAAAAGCATAAAAGAGGTGCCACCCAGCCCCATTAGTGTCTGAAACAACAACCTGATACTGAGGATATTTTGTTGTTTCTGCCTTTGCTTGTTTGCTTTCTCCTTGTTTTGAGCTGTATCGCTGCTACGTTTCAACCACTAATCCATGTCCTTGATTTCTGCCAGGCTTCTTTGTCATAGTGAACAAATATAGTGGTGACAGTGAACAGATTAAAATCAGAAACACCTGTAGTTTATCAAACTTACATCTACAGTTTTTTTATTGAACTTATTGAAGCATAGGATAACTATTTCAGCAATTGTGTATGACTACTATTTTTTAAATTAACATTTTAAAAAAATCTCACGCACCCCATGCAGTACTCCAACCCTCATTTGGGAACCACTGATGTGGTGTACTCCCTCTAAGTGCTATGATGTTTTTCATGAACTGGCAGATGAGCCAAAGACTGTTTTACAGTCAATTTCTTTTCTATTCTATTCTGTTGTAAGCAATTAGACCACTACTTTTCATGTGCATGTCTATGATAACAATATGATGTGAACTTCTTGTTGGGCAGTGGACTTGGTTGCACCATCACCTTTAAATTCACTTTTTGATAGTAAAATACTGTATGATTTTTCCCCTCAGCCTATGCCTCCTGTTGGGTATATACTGATAACAGCTGCAGGTTTCCCAGTGCTCTGGTGCTCTTAGCTGGCAGTGTAATCAAAATGACTAAACCCTTGGCCACTGGCAGTTAGGTATGAGATGCCATAACATTGTGGAGCTATGGGTTGGTACAACAAAGCTGGACAGTTCTTTATTTTGGTGACTTTCTATGGACCCACAGCGGCAATGCATCCATTAATAACAACTCAGACAGGTTTAAAACTGCATATGAGAGTTTTTTTGTGTTGTTAACACAATCTTCAGAGTGCTTTCTCTTTCATTGTGAAGTCTCTGTCAGTGTGTTGAAAGGACTGCTTGAGGTGCTTGGCTCTGGCAAGGGGAAAGACTGGAGCTGTACTATTTCTCATTTGCCTGCGAGGGCTCTGTAGTCTGATTGGAGAGAGAAGATCATGTTGGGCGAGATGAATTCATCATCTCACTGAGTGAGGAAACACCTGCTTCCTCTCTTCTTTACCGTAGAGATGGAAGGTGAAGCAGAGGCCGAATCGAGATGTCTGGAGATGATTTTTGATGCTCTAAGTTGCACTCATTCCAACTCCTGTTCCTTGTGATGACCAGATTTTCCAGGGACATTTGTGATTTGCTGACAAATATTAGAGAATAGAGACATATTCCAGAATCTGGCAGAAATTGTAAACCCCCTTAAATTTAAATGCAAAAATTCTGAGGTCTATCCAGCATCACTGACTTGACATTTAAACAACATTATAAATATAGATTTCTTGTAAATTTGCTATTTAATTTCTTATGTTCATTTTTCTGAAATTTTTCTGGTTAGGGTCTTGTAAGTTTTTTGGTTTTTTTTTTTTAATTTTTTTCCCCAATGTTCCGGTAATTTTTTGCTCATTTGCTTGTCAACTTTTTTCCCATTTTTTTGAAAGAAATTGAGTGAATTTGTCAGACGTTGACCCATTGTCACTGATCTGATGTGCAACATGTTTGAAGTCTGCAAATTGAGACTCTGTCCTCCATTTTTGTGGCAGCCAGTAACAACCAAAAAGGAGAACTTCCCAAATACAAGCTCTTAAAGCAGTACACCCTCATTTGCAAGCAGGACAGAATTCTTGTGGTCTTGACATAAAAAATACAAATCAGAAGATGTTCCTTGGTAATACCAGTGCTGTCCAGAGATGGGGGACAGAAAAGGGGGACAGAGGGGATCTAGGGACCTAGCTGGAGACGGCTCCAGCCAGAGACCAAGCATCTAATCAGGGCATTGTCCCCTGAAAATGGGGACATCCCCCTACTGTTTGTGTCCCCTGGTGCATCCAACCAGAAGGACATGTAGAAAAATATCAGTTTTCTGTCTTGTTTTGTATAGTGCTGGCTGTATGCCACTCATTAATGCTAATTTATCACACTGCAATGGTATGTTACTCCCATTTTAAAGAAGGCAGTGCGCTTTCTTTGTCTATGGTGAAATCTATTTTACAATGAAAATCTCATCAAGAATTTGTGTCCTCAGAATTTTATGAGATTCATGCAATGAAAATTACTCTGTTTTTGTTTTTTTTTCTTCAATATTGGAAGGAACATGTCCCCTATGCCTCCCCTGCTTTCCTACACCCTTGTCTGGTGATGTAGCCAGACATCCCTGCCAGAAACCCCCCGTAGGCTAAAACAACCACAACCGCCTTTATTTCCTCTCTATATCTTCTTAAAATCTGCTTGGTATTGCTTCATTTCTTTGGTATTTCATAAAACAAACCTCACAGTAATATTTTGTTCCTCACCCAACCTGTGCTGTTTTTTTTTTTCAAAAGGCATTAAGAAAACAACAGGGCTGTTTAATCTAAATAAATTAGCCCCAGTTGGAGGCAGTAATAATGGAACGCAATAAGCAATAAGCTGCTGTCTCAAAACAAAATGAAGGCAGTAAATATCCTGTGTCTTCCAAGCTAGACTCCTCTGGTGTGGGGAGAAATGGGGTTCTCTTTCTCCGACCAAAAGCACTAAAACTAATTTAACACCACTAATATGAGTTTGAGAGGAAAATACCATTGGAGCGGCGCTGATTTCCTATTCCTGTACACTGTGTTATTTCTTGGCAACCTAATTTTGCACAAGCCTTTGTTTTGTCAGATGACAAGCCTAATGACAGCCTCTGTTCCCAGTGTGGCACAATAACATGTCAACAACTACAGGCGATGACACCTTGTTATCTCTGAAAAACTCCAAGTCCTCTGCTATCTTCTGTAATTACGTGTGTTACTATGCAGAGATGCACCCTTTGCTTCCCACCTCTCATATGCTACCAAAAGACAAGCATATTGGCTTTGCTCTCAGTATACTTTAAACTGTGTGGCACATTTAGCTATTAGCGTAAATAGTCCAGGCTGGCAGAACTGCACCACCAC
Organism: Myripristis jacobus; assembly: GCA_900302555.1. Classification (NCBI taxonomy): domain Eukaryota; kingdom Metazoa; phylum Chordata; class Actinopteri; order Holocentriformes; family Holocentridae; genus Myripristis; species Myripristis jacobus. The sequence goes on from OMLB01060110.1 coordinate 8,052, forward strand.
TTGGTATTTTGTCTTCTGTTACTTTGCTGCACAGAGTTTGGGATTTAATTGGCCTCAAGAATATCACTATTTGAACATTGCTTTCCGCTGTCTCTCAGAAATTGGGGTTTAGTTGCACCCAGGCAAGATAAATGCTTAATATTTTGAAAACTGTAATGCTGATAAACAACATAATAGCTTTGCTCTGCCATGGGGTGTTTGGGTTCTGTCTGTTGCACTGCAAGTTCTTTATGGCATGACGTTTTCTTGGAGATTTGTCGATAGAGGAGGCATACAGCATCAACAAAGAACTGACACAACATCCTGGGATGTGAAGTATATAATATCTCCTGATGCAAGGTAGGGCTTCTTGTCAGATTGGTCGATACCATCCATGACTAGACAGCGCTGTATTCAGTCAAGTGCAGCCACATAAGCGCTGCCTGCTCCTCTTGCAATGGGAGGCCTGCACAGCAGCAACTCATACCTTGTCTGTCTAGCTACTGTAACAATACAGCAGCACTCACTGAAGCTCAGGAGTGTGATATTCCCCTGCTGGAGATGCCATAAATGTTTTGTTCTCCTGGCAGGCGTCATGCAGGGCAAACGCAATTATTCAGCAGCGTTCGAAGCGGGGTTGTTTAGCTTGGATTGTTAAAAAATGAGAAATGTTTGGACACGGCCGGGCGGTGGGGTTTGTGTACACTCTGTCATCAGGGCAGCTGGATGCTTCTGTTAAAACAGGGATTTGGAGGATGCTCTTTCACCTAACCACATGTCACCAGTTGATACACATTGTGCCTTGCAGAGCGTTCTTCTACCCTTCACGCTCCTGCACATTCAAACACAACAAGGCCAACACAAATGTACATATGCACAGCCACACATACTCATATGCATAGAGTAAATTCACACACACACACACACACACACACAGTTTGAGTCAAGCTCAGCCTGTTGTGAGCACACCAAGTGTAATAGTCACAACATCAGTCACAACCATAATTTACTGTTTAAGTCCTGATGCAAAGGACACAGCCTTGCACAGTCATACAGTTTGAATGGAGTAGAATGGTCTTTCCAGTTCAAATCAATATGGTCGAGGCTGCGCCCATTCTAATGTGTACTGTTGCCATGGTACCGGGCCTGTTTCCGTATAAACCATCTCCAGGCGAGTCGCAACTGGCTGAGGTGAGAGGTTTGGAATGGCATCTTGCATTTCAGCCATGTCTGTTAGCTGTTTAAAGTTTAAAAAAACACTTTTCTCCTACATTAAAGCTTTGGCTTCTTCCTCACATAGTGTTATTTGCTGCTCTATGTGAGTGTAATAGTATCCGCCAAGTCTGATCCATTAAATCCTTCCCTCTTGCAAGAACAAGAGCTTCAGCTGGAGAGTGCTGCTCCAAAATGAATGAAGTAGATATAGTTGCACCAGTTTGGAAGGCAGTGGGCACTGAAAGTGAAACCAAAACCAAAGATAGATAACAACAGCAAACAATGATCATTCTACTCAATTAATTCAAGTTTTGTGGGCACGGTGGACTTACATTTGCCATTATGCCACCTAGGCAAAGTGAACACTCCATTAAATACACAATATAAATACGAGAAAAAAAGGTTTTAAATTTACCAAGTATCTGCTATAGCCTCCAACAGGTGTGTACCAGGGTTTTACACTGATCTTTTTGCTTTGTGCTGATATTCAGTAGCTGTTAAACACACACATACACACACACACACACACACACACACTATTCATCAGTGGCTCCCAGTGCACTGTGTTGTAAAGATCTCAACTCAAAAAATACACACCGCCAGTTGCTTCCAGGTGGATTTGTTGACAGTCTGGATGCAGACCCAGCAGCGCACTGCAGCGCGAGCTCTCAAAAAACGCTAACAATAACAGCGGTTGGCTGTTTTCTTAGTGCAGTGTACCCAGCCAAAAACAGCGAGCATTTTAGCATAATATGTATCTTGTTTTGTCGTCTAGCTTATCGCAGCCATTGTAATGTGATGGCTTCTTTGATAAATCACACCTGAAGCAGCCGTGCAAATGCCCACTGTCTACAGCTAACTGGGAGAAACAAAAGTGCATGCAGGGATTCTAAAATAGCTTGAGTGTAGCTTCAGGCCTCCCCGCTGTGTTTATTGTACAGTGCTGACAAACTGTCGTGCATGAGGTGCCAAATGCTGCAAATTGTTTGGCTGTTAGCACAAGATGAAGGACCTGATGGCACCTAAAACCCTTTTCTCTACTCCATCCAGTTCTTTGAATCAGTGATTGATGAGAAGGATTATGATTCCATCCATCACTGTTTGCCAGTGGACATACTGTATCTAGGCATTATTTAGAATGAAAATATCAGAGGACAAATAATAATCTGCCATCAGTTTACCTAGTTGATGAAGATCTGTGCTGTGCATAAGCCATACAGAGTTGGTATATAACCATGCAATAAAAAAATCTAAACTGAAAGCCTTTGCCACATTCTGGATTGAACTTAAAAATACTTCAAATTGAACAGTTGAAGTTTTGATTCCTTTTCAGGTTTTTGGCTCCACTTCAAGAGATGTTCTTGCAGGGAGCTACAAGGTTCCCTAAAGTAAAACCTGCTTTGGCAAGACAAGGTTTCTGTGCAGGAGATCAATATTTGGAATTATAGATACTTAACAGCGCAAAACTGACCATAACTGGGTCCAAACTCATATTGAAACACTTTCTATAGTCGGGCACACACTCATTCTTAAATGTAAGCCTTTGTCCAATAGTTGGTTTTCCCATTTGTTTGGTTTCTATTATTCTTACTATACTTATTTATATCCTGTGCTCTGCATTTCTTATGCTGATTATGTTTTATGTATAACTGTTATAATAATGGCGTAGCTAGGGACAAACATTGCAAATTAGCTCAAGCTATAAATGTGATGATCCATATCATCAGAATACAGTATTTGTGAAATGTTTAATATATATGCATCTCTCTGACAAAGCCTTAATCCAGAATAGTTCGACATGGCCCAAAAAGAGACTTTCCAAAAGACAAATTCACTTGAGTTTAGTTTCCTCTGGACTATGGAGTCCTTGTTTAAATTTACAGTGATAAAATCCAACTGATACATGTTTTTCTTAGATTTTGCAACACCTTTGTTTAGAAGTAGTCATTGATTTGCAGTCTCTCCCTGCATTGTGTTAACACACTTGGTGTGAACTGTTGTCTTTTATATTTCCTCTCCTGTATCATATCTATTACAAATAAGCCACTGTATTGCTCCATAACCATAAACCACATCACTTAGACAGGAGTTTTCCCTTACAGGACTTAAGATTAACAAGACTTTCATGAACTGGCTACACGTTGAATGACATTTATTTAAATTAAACGGTGGTATAATACTTTAATTTCAAAACCCAGTGATGCTCATAGAATCTAGATTGGGTCTAGAAAAGCCTAGAATTGTATGGTACTGGAAGAGAAACATGGAAACATGGAGGATGGATGCAGTTTCTGCTTTGACAAACAGCAATAATCTGAAGTTCTGCTTCATAAAATATAAACACATAAAAGTTGCCAGCATTGCCATGTTACTAAGTTTCAACTGAATGTAGTTGCGCTGTAATGTGGCATCACCTCCTCCATCAGCCGGCACGTCACAGCAGATTGTCGGAGCAGTGCTAGAATTTCAGTGTGTAAACGCTCACTGCCATCGCCATCATGCCGTTTCCAACTCTATAACCCTGCCAAGGAAGTTAGTGATTTTCAAAGCATTTTGCCCTGCAGAGATCATTAAAGTTTGTCAAGTTATTTTCTTCAATACAGGACCGACAATCCTTTGTAACAACTCTATTCACCAAACAACTGCATCAGAACCATTCACAAGCAGCAACTCAGGATCCAATGGGGCTCCGGTTCCAAACTGTGGT
>OMLB01060117.1:0-22839 GCA_900302555.1 Myripristis jacobus
CACACCTCCAGGCTGTGTAAGGGCTATTTGACCAAGAAGGAGAGTGATGGAGTGCTGCGGCAGATGACCTGGCCTCCACAGTCACCGGACCTGAACCCAATCGAGATGGTTTGGGGTGAGCTGGACCGCAGAGTGAAGGCAAAGGGGCCAACAAGTGCTAAACACCTCTGGGAACTCCTTCAAGACTGTTGGAAAACCATTTCAGGTGACTACCTCTTGAAGCTCATGGAGAGAATGCCAAGAGTGTGCAAAGCAGTAATCAGAGCAAAGGGTGGCTATTTTGAAGACTCTAAAATATAAAACGTGTTTTGAGTTATTTCACACTTTTTTTTACTACATGATTTCATATGTGTTCATTCATAGTTTTGATGCCTTCAGTGAGAATCTACAATGTAAATAGTCATGAAAATAAAGAAAACGCATTGAATGAGAAGGTGTGTCCAAACTTTTGGCCTGTACTGTATATGTATATATATATATAGATAGATGGATAGATAGATAGATAGATAGATTTAAATGCAAATTTCTTTGTAATTAAAAAATTTTTTTTTTTTTTGCTAATTTTCTGCTATTTTTTGTGTGGTAATTTTCTGGTAATTTCTTTGCTTTTTTAACAATTTTTTTTTTAAATAATTTGTGAATAGCCTTGTTCCCCATGTTTTTGGAAGAAACCAAAAATTGCTGTGCTTAGCTCTTATTGATGATAAAATGACCAAAATAGTTAATTTCCCATTGAAAATCAGTATTCAGTATGGCTTTGTGTAAAATACATTATACAGTAAGGTTCAAAAGTTTGAATCCACTGCCAAGAATTGTTTATTTTAATCGTTTATCAATTATCGGTTTCTTTCCACAGTTTATAGTGAGAAAAGAATACATTATTTAGAACTCATTCAAATCATGGTTTTTACAATTTGAGGAGCATTTATATCAAAGTGAAATATATCTGAATATTTTATCAAAGTGTTGAGACACCATATAGTTTATTCAAATATTAACACATTTAATTCGCCTAATACACAGTTTGAGTTCTCTGTGTCTCTTAAAACTGCAACATATTAACTAAATGAATATAGAGAGATTTTCACAAACCTGTTTATTTTCATGCAAACCAAGATAAAGCAGACTTAGAGTGAACACACCATCTGAAGACCAGTAAAGCAAGCTAACATCTTTACCAAACAGAACAGCATCTGCAAGATACAAAACCAGCTGAACAAAGAACACCCCTATCCAGTTGATGAAAGTACACTCAAATGATGAAGCTGTAATCTGCAGCTTTAAGGGGAAAGCAGCAGTGTCTCCACTTCTTTGATAACAAAACAAATCTCAGTGTTTCGCAATGGCCAAACAATACCAAAATATCACTGTTGAAGACTGGAAGAACTTTATATTTGCAATCACAGAGCTTACAATATGTGAGGAAACAGTATGGTGATGGGGAAAAAATAGGGCTCTTCAAGAGTTCTTTGGCTTGTTCTGCCATGGTAGGCCAAGAGTCTGCAGGGTTTCTTTCCAATCAAAGGCTACACTGGCCAACCTCATTTACTAAAGGTCAACTTTAACAACTCCAGGAGGTGCAAATTTTTTGGTCCCTCTTCTTAAATGGATGTGTGAAAAATAAGTTAACCGCACACACAGTTCTGCATATTATATTATTTTTCTTGTATATGGAACCGTAGTAACTCAAAGAACCCTCTGACTGATTGAAATTTTTACAATTATACAACATGTACTGTAGATCCGACCGAGCAATCTATTTGGTCAATCAGACGTTTAGAATGTTCTCAAATGATCATGATAGCACGGCTAGCCGTGCTCAAATGAAAAATACCTCATCACTGAAAATATTACTCCGCCTATATTATTGCCGGAGTCTGTGTGGTTTCCATGGCAACAAGAAATGTTTGACTGAAACCCGCATCAAAAGCCACTGTCAACTTTGTTTGCCTTGAAATTATATAACTCTGTTCAGCCTTAATGTTACTGGTTACTTTTGTTACTTTTGCTGCTTAGCCACATTAATTGCTAATGCAACTCGGCGCAAGCGCCTCGCTCCTGGCCACATCACTGTCGTGACAATAATGATGGTCAAGCACAAACTCGAGTGTAATAATGCTCAAATGGCAAATCAGGATAGGGATGCCAGTGTGGTTCTTAAAAAGGTCTTAATACTGTTGATGTGGAACACTGAGACATTCTTAAAGCAAGTATGTTGGGTTGTATTGTCATGTGGCGGTATAGTCACCGCCACATGGTGGTGAAATATCCTCATTTATTGCTCCATGCTGCCAATCCACAATACTGTATCTCTCCACATTCTACTCCATAGTGCAGTAAAACAGCTCTCAAAAATAACACTTTTAGCGCAGAAATGAACACACACATAGTGGATTATACCAGTATAAAAAACAAGCAAGTCCCAGTACCCATTTTTTGAGGAGATTAAATGGCTCTTTTCTTTCTTGATCCAACAGGTAGCGTCTGCAGGAACCTTGTGCATTGTAACCTTGTGTCAAAAAGAAATGGCTTCATAATACTTTCACAAATAATTGTAATTACATGAAAAAAAACGGCATTGGGACATGTGTTGTGTTTAATATATTGACATAATCCTCTTTGTGTTAGTTTATGCACTAAAAGTGTTATTTTGGGAGCTTTTTGTTTTGCTATGGAAGAGAACGGAGAGACACATATACAGTATTGTGGATTATCAGCTTAGGGAAGCACAGAGCAACTAATGAGGATTTTTCACCTACATGTGGACTCATATGTATCAATATATATAATGCGCAATGTTGACTGTACATCTAGCACTCAGCTAAAGTTGAGTTTTGCTGTAAAGAGCTCTTCACAGCAGCATCAAGGCCCTATGTAGAGCCATTTAGCATGGGGCTATACAGAACCTCTATAAAAGAATATTTCTTAGCGCTATGCAGGCTTGTGCTTTGGCATACATCTCAAGGACCATGTTCTCATGCTATATAGAACCCTTTAGCTTATAAGTATACAACTGAGCTAATTCAGTTGACAGGGTGTCTGTGGGCCCTTGAAAAGTCTGAAAGCTTTCTCAAAATGGCTTTCACAACTTTAATTAGCTATGCTCAATAGGACATATGCTGATCTTGGCAGCTTGTTGTTTCTGCTAAATTGTTCTGAAGTTCAATATCAGATGCTGTTTAAAAGGGCCTGAGCATTTCTAAAACCTGCAGATAAGGCCAAAGAAGTTCCGTCTTCTGTTATAGGTTAAGGGAGTCAGCAATTCTGGATATGAATATCATTTAGACTTGAAATCAACAAATTCAGTTATGGTTAGCTCTCTGTTCTGTGTGTCCACTGAAGAAAAAAAAAATCTGGTGTTCGTTCAGAGCCCTGGTTCTGTAAATGGAAAACAAACACAGTGGCTCGGACCGGGCCACTCAACGCTATTCCAGCCAATCAGCAACAGGGGGCGTCAGTGGTCGTGCACAGGATGGGGGAAGGGAGGGGAGATGGGGGGAATGAGGCGGTGCAAGTGAGAGAGATGCTAAAACTGACTGTTGATTTCATATGTCAACAATCTTTCTCCAGAAGTGCTGACTCCACCTATAAATCTGGATCAGTCCTTTTCATTTGCCTTTTTTCTGTCTGTCTCTCACTTCCTGCTCCTCTCTCTTCCTTCATTTCCACTGACTGTCTTCCAGCCATTGGAGTTGCTGTGGCACTCGCTGGACGAGTGGCTGGTTTTGATTTCCACAGAGCTCGACAGGAACAAGAAGAACCCTTCGTTCTCCTCCTCCTCAGGGAGCGAGATCGCCTCCCTCCTCCTTAAACAGCGTGAGGTCGACCCCTCTGTCTCTACACCCATGCTCCCCTCCTCGCTGGACCCTCAGGTTGTCATAGAAACGTCAGAGGTGTATGCCGATGGGGAGGATGTCATCTCCATGACAGCCAATCGCCTCAGCGCCGTGATCCAGGCCTTTTACATGTGCTGCTCCTGTCAGATGCCACAAGGGTCCGTCCTCAACCTTCTTGTAACATCAATTAAATAGAAACTAATCACCATTAATAACAATACAGGGCATTAAAGCATAAAATAATGAAGGAATTATTAAAGCATAACATTAAAATCCAATGTTATATTATAATATATATTTTATATTATAATCCAGTGTTCAAATTCAGGTTTATTTAGATCCCAGTATCACACAGTGTTTGATCAGTATGGTTTTGGAAGGCAGATACTGACACTAAAATTTTTAGATTGGGGCTGCAAATAACCATATTTTTTTCGCCACAAATTCCAAATTTAGCAGGTAATTTACCTAGACTTGGTAAATGAGGACAACTGCATTTGACTTAATTTGAATGCACTGCCGCTAAAATCTGTAAGAGTTGCCTGGTGCATTTCTGTGAAGCGTCTTCGCTTTGCAGTACCAGCTGTTTATCCAAAAAACAAAACAAAAAAAACAAAGGCTGTTCCTAAGCTCTAATGATCCCACTGGAGAGGGGAACTGTCCCAAAAGCACAGCTAACACTGGTGGGAAAACATCACTTCTGACGTCCTCACACACTGTGGATGAGTTACTTTCATACGAGAAAACACATTTCCAATTTTGTGTGCCTCCAGTTTGCAGATAACACACTCAACACTCACCTTTTACACATGGATAGCCACGGTATCTGTGTGTACAAAGGGAGGAAGAAGGAAACATAATTCCAATTTTGGATACCTCCAGCTTTGAGATAAGAGAGAAAAAACTCATGATTTAAGCATGGACCCTCACCTTACCTGTGTTTAAAAGGCTGACTGTGTTTTTTATGTAATTAATTAATAACATTGCTTTCTGTATCCAGATTGTGGCCAAGTCTGTATGTTCCACCACTAGTGAGATATGATGGAACCAAGATGCTAACCTGACAGTTAATGTGAGCTGGCTGAATGAATGTACCAGGTTGAATTGAAAGGCAGACCGAATGTGTTAAAGGTGCCGCAAAGCAGTTAAGATGTGCTTTTCAAAGGCAGGCAAATAATAGGCACAATTTCCTCTGCCACACCAGACACCAGTCATGATAACTCATATTTAGTGCATCATTTTAATGAATCTCCATTCCCTCCTCCCATATTTTTGCGGTCCTATATCACAGCACCCCAATGCAATTGGCTGCACATGCCATTTTCAGCAGTGCAGCTTTTCTTTGATTTCGTCTGTGCTTTCGTCTCATTTTGCACATGAAAAAGCTTTGCAAGTCAGGCCCTAAAGCCCTCACTGGATAATACAGTAATTCAACTACAGCTATTACGGATCATAATAAAAATGAACAAAGTAATAATATTTCACAATATTATATAATATTTTTCTGCATGCTTGTATGAAATCTGACCAAAATGTCATCAGAATTGAATTAGATTAAGGGCTTCCCATTGACAATAGAGGCACTGATCAGTTCTACAATATTACATAATATGGAATCAATGCAACTGCATCATAGCAATGATATCAGTAGTGGACGACACTGACAGGCTCATATCTGATTTAGTTGTTAGTTTTTTATAAAAGACCAATATCGGCAAACTGATACATCGGTCTAACCCTGGTTTCCATAGTTCCCCTGTTGCTGTCTTATCATCTAGTTTCTAAGTACTTAGGCAACTTTTCCTCCATCAGCTCCCACTGTGACCACCCTGACTCATCTACCTCCTGTTTGTTCAGGCATTCATCTCTTTATATAACCCCCCACCTTCCCTTTCCCTCTTTTCCCTGGTCCATAATTGCATGCAATTAGATCATTAAAGAGAGCCTGAATTAACACAGAATGGAAGCCATGTTATTGGCATGCCAGCAGAAATTAGATGTCGTGTTTTTTATTTACTGTTCTTTTCCCTTCCTAGCCCTGGTTTTCATCAGCATTCCAGTTAAGTGATTGTCTTCCATTATAAGCTGGCATAAAGTTTAGTGTAGAAAGTGTGTCAGTTGGGAGATAAATCAGCAACCACCATCTCATTGGGAAACAGATGCTGTAACGGAGCTGTTGTTCCTCTCCATCTCCTCTTCCTTTCACACTGCGTTCTCCTTGGTCTCCAACTCCCCCCTCTTTTCTCATCCAGAATGACGTCCCCTCGCTTCATTGAGTTTGTCTGCAAGCATGACGAGGTGCTGAAATGTTTTGTAACCAGGTGAGTCAACATGGCCCTCCGCCAGATACCAACCTAGAAACTTGGTATTGATCGAGCAACTCTTTTCCTCTCAATTTGTTCACTCTCTCATTTTCTCCTTTCTTCCCTGTCACTTCCCTTCTCTTATTTCACTTACACTTGTTTCCCTTTCCTTGGTCTCTCTCCCTTACCCATCGATATATGGCCCTCTGTCAGGAATCCAAAGATCATCTTTAACCACTTCCACTTCCTTCTGGAGTGCCCAGAGTTGATGTCACGCTTCATGCATATCATCAAAGGCCAGGTGAGGTGCCTTATTGTCTAGTTATTTAATATATGTGTGCAGACTGGATACTGGATCACTTATCTGTTATCATTTTCTATAAATTATTTCTGTTCTGAAACGAGTAGTATGAGTAGCACCCAGTGTGAATGTGTGTAGCTGTATGAATGTTAAAGGACCTTACCAGTGATTTTGCATATTCAGCAACCATCCATGCATGTATTCTCTCACACACACACACACACACACACACACACACACACACACACACACACACACACACACACAGATTACCTTCTCCTATTCAGAAACCATGCTTTACATACCTGCTCCCAATATTTAAATTCAAATTAAAGAACCATGCCAGTGAGTTTGCATATTTAGCATAATATCTACTAATCTTTTCCCATAGCAAGCAGTTGTATTTTAACACTCCAGTATGATTTTTCCTACCTTTTTAAACAGCTATTGTTTTCAATTCAGTCCACTACAATATGAAAATGAACTTTCAGAGACCCCAAACTTTCTTCACACCAGTATTCCATTACTGTAATAAAGTCACCCACATTAATTTTCCTATAAGCAGCAGCACTGTTGTATTTTGATGACTTGAAATTGGGTGCAGTGAAAGTGGCTGCCTTACACAGACATTTATCAGTTTTGCAGTTTATGAATGGCGGTGACTTTGTATTTCAACCAAAAATTCAAAAATTGAAAAGTTAAATGTAATTTTGACAATGTGTTGTGAAATCTTTAGTACCCCTGCTTGATTTGTAAAATGGTTTGTGGCAGCGTAAAATGTGGGTCAACTGTAGTTAAAGGGCCAAATGTTCAAAATCACTGGTATGGTTCTTTAAGTAGGATGTTGAGCATAAAAACAAAGAGCATTTGTGCCTGGTTGGGTTTCCTTGGATAAATAAAGGTTAAACAGCATTCTTCCTGCCATTGCCTGCCAACTTGACAAGTTGCTCCCTCTCTCACTTTATATTTCTGTCTTTGGGGACTTTACGGAAAGTGACTTTGAAACGCCCGTGTCTCCACTGCGGGATCATTTAACAGTGTTACAACCGCGGCGATAACACTTGTCTTAAGTTCCGTTTATATGGCTTCATAAATTTTAAGTGCTGCTCCAAGTTGTGTGGTGTTCACTCACTCTTCAGTATTCATATTTGAGCTGTAGTGTTCGAGCCTCGTTACCCGTGGATTATGGCCCGCCTGGGAGTAGGCCCTTGTTTTAATTACAGACTTTAACCTGGTGAATTTGATTTCATCTCCTGATTCCTCTCTCAGCATGCCCCGGAGGCCCTGAGGGAAAAAGCCTTTTTCTCTTCCACGCTCTCTCTCTCTGCTCATCCTTCACTCTACCTACATCGCTTAGAGAACAAAGGCATATATTATGCAAATAGACGCCAGCCTCATCTCTGTATTACAGACAAGTATTTCAACACTGAAGGCTTTTGGAGCCGACAGTTGAGACTTAAAAATCCACAGCCTGAGAGTTGAAAGCGAAGCGAAGCAGTAATTAGTTTTGGAAAGTGCTGTGCTGTGTGGATTGAGGAAGTCTTGTTTTCCCCCTCAGCCCTTCAAGGACCGCTGTGAGTGGTTCTATGAGCATCTTCTGGCTGGGCAGCCCGACTCAGACATGGTTCATCGTCCGGTCAATGAGAACGACATCCTGCTCATCCACAGAGGTACCAGCTCTGCCCTCACCACAGTATAGGCTCCCATTTCTTAAGTATGGAGAGAATGTCACGCCATTCAAGTCAAGTCCAATCATTTCAATATTGCCTTGGTTATTGGCATAATTAATGTACACAGAACAATATGAGTTTCTGAAGGCTGATAGTTGAAATAATGCTGCTGAAAGCTGATATTTTATATGAACAGCTTTCGTGACAAAAATTCTGCATTTAACCAGCATTGCATTCTTGTGGAAAAACCTGCAGAACAGCATTTCAAACATTATGGGCCACTAAAACTCTCCACTAAAAGCCAGTGGAGAGTTTACAGGCTGAGACCTGTGAAGCTGTTGAATAGAGAAAGCAGGATTCTCCTATCAAATTGGAAGTGGACAACATTCACTGGCTCATAGCCAATTTCTAATCAAAGGTGAATAGTGGTCCAGTAAATCAATCTATATCTGCCGAACATGACCTCTTAAGACTTTTTTAAGTGATTGTTGTACTTTTCATTTGGGCAGCCATCCAATACACTAAGCAGCACTTATTCCAGTAAAAATCAGTCTTTAAGAATTGGTTAGCTTGTTCTCACAGTGCTCTTACTCCAAAATCACTGCAGGGATTCATAAAACATAATATAGTACAAAGTGTGGATGTTTGCCAATAAGCAAGGTGGTATTATATTGCCAGTCTTTTGACATTCTGTCTGTTCTAGAAAGAGAGGAATACATCTAGAACTGACCCAGACTTCAAAACCTCCATGTCTGTTCTCACCATCTTCTACTCCTTCTTTACCTCTAACAGATATTAAAGCTGTGCCTTTCTCTGACTGTGAAATGTCCAATATATTTTTTGTATTTCATCAATAGACTCCATATTTAGGAGTAGCTGTGAGATGGTTTCCAAATCCACCAATGAAAAACTCAAACAGGGAATTGCTGTCCGGTTCCATGGTGAGGAGGGGATGGTGAGTTTCACATTCTTTTTGACTGGCCACTCCGATAACAGCTGAAGGATCAGCAATAATCCAATTCCATGCCTCATTCTCTTCTTCCAGAGTAGAGAATTGTGTTGTGGTGATATGTGCTTCAGGTGTTTTATTGCTACTTGGAAGTTAAAGTACGGGGCCATGTCCTCACATGGTCCCCAGAGGTTTATAGCTCTTTTTTAACTTTGACTTGGTGTTGCAGGGCCAGGGTGTTGTTCGGGAGTGGTTTGATATCCTGTCCAATGAGATCATCAACCCAGACTATGCTCTCTTCACTCAGTCCGCTGATGGTATACATATTTACCTTTACTACACTGATAAACACTGATGTGTCCAGTTTATGCTACAGTGTATTTTAAACACCTTTGCTTAACGGAATTGGAGTGCATTTACACAAAGACATTTTCTGTGGTCTCATGGATAAATTTAATTTATTGCATGTGTGTATTTGTTTTTTAGGTCTATAAGACAGGCCTTATCAATAACAATCAAATGACTCAAAATTTGCTTGTTTATTGGACAGAATTTTAGTACTCTGTCATCTTGTTAGGTTAGAGAGTTTGGTGGTGGGGGGAGTAAAAACAAATGTGATTCCAGTCCCTGTAACTTAAAGCAAAATTGAACTTTGGTAATGTTGGGCTGTATAACTACCTCTGCATTATTGGTCCACAGGGTGGTGAAATATCCTCATTAATCACTTAGTGGATCATGCCAATATAAAAAAAAAAAAAAACTCAAGTCCTGGTACCCATTTTTTGAGGAAATTAGACAGCTTTCTTCCTGTTATTTTCTAATTTGAATTAGAAAGTAGGTCTGGCAGGTAGCGTCCGCAGGAAAGTTACAGATAGTAATCTTGTGCCAGGAAGAAACAACCTGATAGTACCTTACCACATAATTGTAATTACACAGAAACAAAAGGGTACCAGGGTTCCTATTGTTTTTTGGCATTGTTCACAGTTAAATATGTGCATCAATGTAGACTTGATTTTGAAGAGGAACTGCTGACTATCAAATGTTCAGTGTCTTGTTATACCCATAGAACCTTGCAATTTGGGTTTGTTACATGTGGTTGGTTTGCCACTCATATTAAATGGCTTTGTCCTCACCTTTTGAAATGAACCAAATTTAAGCACTTAATGCTCTGTAGTTCAAATAAACCACAATGAACATGCTTTGCTTTGACCTGATAGAAAGTGGCAGAATATGTGCTAGTTACTGACTGTTTTGTGTTTGTTTGTGTGTCATCTTTAGGCACTACATTTCAGCCAAACAGTAACTCATCAGTGAACCCAGATCATCTGAACTATTTCCGGTTTGCGGGCCAGATCCTGGGTCTGGCACTCTACCACCGACAGCTTGTTAATATCTACTTCACCCGCTCCTTCTACAAACACATACTAGGTAAAAGACAAACAAGTATAGTGTCAGGGTGGGCCTGATGTGTTGGTTTAAGATAGGAGGCTGATACTGTATATTTTTACTGTTACACTGCGTTTCACTGGACAGTCCCATAATGGTCTAAATCATGTAAGAATATCAAACTTAAACCCAAAGAATATTGGTATTAGCATTGGCTTCCACTATCCTCAAACATGATGAACATGAAAATCAACATTTTGTGTTACTAGCTACATTATTTTAAATGACTTTACTTATGGACTGTGTACAGAAATGCATGTAAACATGAACTGTATTCTATTATACCCAGAGCCATGACCAATTTTAAAACAGGACAGAGAAAATATGTCTATAGCCTCATTCAAACAGACATAAATGGTAATCAAGAATTCAGTTGCACAGGCATCATGATCTGGTATTAAGGCACTTAGGGTAAAGGACAGGTCTTGATATGTGGAACAATTAAAGGTCAGGTCTTAACAGTGTTATTTATGATGCCAAAATTGTGTATTTGACCTCTGGCAGGTTTGACATGGGTCCATTATTATAATATATATATATATTTTTTTTTACACTGTATTTACATTCCATATTCTTTTTTTGCATTTGTGTTTGGGCTCTTGTGTTTGTGTTTATATGTATGTGTACTTGTGTTTGTGTTAATATGTATATGTGCTTACATGTATATTTTCCAGGAATCCCAGTAAATTACCAGGATGTGTCGTCCATCGATCCAGAGTATGCCAAGAACCTCCAGTGGATCCTGGACAATGACATCAGTGACCTGGGCCTGGAGCTCACCTTCTCTGTGGAGACAGATGTGTTTGGGGCAATGGAGGAGGTGCCACTCAAACCTGGGGGCACCAGTATCCTGGTAACCCAGGACAACAAGGTCAGTGAACAGAAACACATTCAGAGGCAGAATGTAATGCAGTATGTTGCCAGCTGTCAACATAGTACAAGGACGAATGAGTAATACACTGCCTCACTATTTTGGTATATCACTGTTGTAGCTATAAACCAAAATATCCCAGTATTTTTGTCTTGTCATGCTGCAACAATACAGCTGAATGTGGTAGTGATGGCTGGCTCAAGTTCCTATCCTGCATATTCATCCATAGTTTGTCCCCGATGAGCGATTGATCTCTCTCCTCCAGGTTTCTCACCGAGAGCCTTAATTAGAGAATGTAGTACCACAACTTCCCTGCAGATGGCAATGTCTAATCAGGTAGAGAAAGTCAGGCAGTCAAACAGGCTGGCCAAACACTAGACCACTGAATAGAATTGGTACCATTGCCTGAGCTTTCTATCTTTCTCTTGCCCCCCGCCCTCCCCCCTCGTCTATCAATATTTCTTTAATACTTTGATCTCTCTTTCTCCTGGTCTTATCTCTCAGGCGGAGTATGTCCAGTTGGTAACGGAGCTGAGAATGACACGAGCCATCCAGCCTCAGATAAACGCCTTCTTGCAGGGATTCCACACATTCATTCCCCCCTCGCTCATCCAGCTTTTTGACGAATATGAATTGGTTAGTCCTCTTTCTTTTTGTCGTCCTCCTCTGACCTCTCAATCGTTTTTCCTCCTGCTCCTTTTCTTGCTCGTCTTTTACAGTTTGTATTCTCCTTGTTCTCTTTTGCCTGCCCGCCTGGTTGGGCTGATGCAGGGATTGATTAGCCTTGCCTGGGCTTGGGGTGGAACCAGGATGTTGGGGTCACCTTGAAGCCCCTCCCTTTTCTCTGGCTCCATCAGATGGATTTTTTTTTTTCTGTGTGTGTCGGCAGATTCCATGTCCTTACTCGTGTTTGGATCAATAGTGTACCACGACGATTATCCCACCCTGGGTTTGTTGAACATGCTTCGGTCATGCTGTCATTGCATGGCAACTGACACCTCTCAGAGTGGAGATGCAAATAGTGTGTTTGATGTTTTTATAGCACAATGAACTTGCATTCCAGCCTGGTTCATTTGATTTTGGAAAAATGGATCTTGGAAAAAAATGGGCCCATAGCCCATATTTTTATGGCAATGATCAATCTTTGTAAATGTAATCGCTTTTGTGCCTAAAGCATTCCAAAATTTTTATGCTTGCCAGAGTAGAAAACCCTTGAAACAGCATGGTACACTACAAAGTGTCAATGAAACACAGGATTAAATGTGCAGCACTACTAATAGTACTACTAATAATAATTACAACAACAATAACAACAATAATGATGATGATGATGACAAATACCCATGCATACTTTGATTCTTAGCAAATATGTAATTATCTTTAATTCAGGTTGAGTGCTGCCCAAAGACAGCCAGCATAATACTGATCAGTTGTAAAACGAATATTTAATCAGTTGAACTGCATCATATCTGATATGGACAACAATGACTTGCTCTTATGGAATACATAGTTTAAAGTTGGTATCAGCCCAGTATAATGTAT
This sequence comes from Myripristis jacobus, assembly GCA_900302555.1. Lineage (NCBI taxonomy): Eukaryota > Metazoa > Chordata > Actinopteri > Holocentriformes > Holocentridae > Myripristis > Myripristis jacobus. The sequence goes on from OMLB01060117.1 coordinate 12,919, forward strand.
TAAATGTGTAGAATATGGGTTGCGCCTAATTTTGCCTTTGCACCTTTGCACAGTGTTTTCATCTTTTTAGTATCAAACTCCTACGATTTTTCACAGTTTTTCTTGTCCATTTATTGAAACTGCATGTTTCTCTGGCATTTGGTGTGTGTGCGTGTAGGAGCTACTGCTGTCAGGGATGCCAGAAATTGATGTACAGGACTGGAACAGGAACACCGAGTACACCAGTGGCTATGACATTCAGGAACCAGTTATCCAGGTGGAGTGACCTTCTGCCGACTACTGAACAGATTTTGAATACTGCCTTTTTAGGGTGTCTAGGGCATTTTCAAAAACCAATCAGGAGGAGTTGTTGCTTTGTTGGATTATGTATTAGATTGCTTGCATTTCACACTGCAGAGTTTAAAGCAAGCCATAATTTACTAACCAAAGCCAAGTGGGAGCTTCATTTCCTTCACTTGTCAGAAATTGGGTGCAGGAAAGGATTTTACTCTGAGTAAAAGTTGTCCTTCACCACACATTGACTGCATGATTAATCTGTAATGCTCAGTTCCCCTTTAGCAGCGGGCAATGACAGTTGGATCATGTTCTCAATCATGTTCTCCAAACAACACTTTCCAGGGTTTGTTTTGAAACCTAATCACTCTATCAAGTAGGTCTTGATCCAACTGGTTTCATTCAAACCTGAAGGCAATTGGTGTGTACTCATTTGACAACATAGTTGTGGGGAAAAGATTTCAAAAGTTCAAAGTAACTAACCTAAAATACTGTAAACTGGTCTGTCAAAATGATAAAGATGCCACTTGAATTTATTTAAAGATTCCCAACCATATTCCATCCCAGGTCGTCTTTTACTGTAACAATGGGTTGGTTGGAGTATCTGTTTTCTTATGAAGCTTCTTCTGTTTGGATACCACTAACACCACTAACCATAATCCTTCTGGCATTAGTTCTTTTGAGAGTTTATTCACTTGAGTGTGTCCTGTCTTGTGTTATAGTGGTTCTGGGAAGTGGTGGAGAGCCTTACCCAGGAGGAACGGGTTCTGCTGCTTCAGTTTGTCACTGGAAGGTTTGTCTGCTCCACTTCCACTGCAGCTTCCATCATCCCAGAATGGATTAGTAGCTTCCGTAGACCCCTGACTGTAGCATTAATCTTGGTAAAACACCACAATGCTTTTTTCTCCCCTTATAATCCTTCTTTATCAGTTCCAGGGTCCCTCACGGCGGCTTCGCCTTTCTGATGGGTGGCAGCGGGTTACAAAAGTTCACCATTGCTGCAGTGCCATACACCTCCAACTTACTGCCTACCTCCAGTACCTGGTGAGGAGCACATACAATCGTTTCTCTCTCTCAGTTCAGTTCCATGTATCCTGCTGTAATGGCATGAATGCTTGATGAGCAATGTGAACCAAAATACTCTAAGGATTCTTTAGAGGAAAAACAAGCAAAAGCATTTGAATACTCAAGATCTTTGTCTTTATTTCTCTCTAAAAATTTGGAGATGAATACACACATACCACACAGACCTACTGTCACTAATTCACAAGTGAAACTACAGTGTGAATTGAGGGAAATTTTAAAAAGCACTAGAGGGCAGTATGATTCCTCTGTGTAGCGTTCCTGTGATGTGAAGGACTAGTTGTGGGCCGAGTTTGAAAACAGGGAGAGGTCTCTGCGTGGCGGAATGAGCGACAGGTAATTCTTATCACAGCAGGTCCTTTCTTTTGGGTAGCAATGAGACCACCATGGAAACTAGCACTCCTTCATCAGCTGGATATGAGCCGTCATCACATGGCATCAATCCACCGTGGACTGTGGCACTCCACCAAGTTGACAGTGTCCCCGCTTTTCTTCCCTCTTCTTCCTTCCACAGCATCAACATGCTGAAACTCCCCGAGTACCCCAGCCAGGAAGTCCTCAGAGACCGCCTGCTGGTAGCGCTGCATTGTGGGAGCTACGGGTACACCATGGCGTGACCATCATGTCAATTCTTGCTCCTGCTCAGCACAAGTCATGTATCGTGGGGTTTGCATCTGCCACTGTGGGGAATTACTCGTCAGTACACAGACCCTCTTCCCCTTTTTGATAAGGCGCTGCTTTTGCTGGACGAAACATATGGATAGAAGAGGGAAATATAAATTCTTAAAGACTTGCTGGAGAGGCACAGCAGATGGAAAAGGAGACAACCAGGTTGTGTTGCAGGCTCAGCCTGCAACCACTCCGTTGTGGGGTTTGACCTATAACAGTGCAGTGCCGATACCAATATTTATTCATTTGAAAGCTGCTATAATAGCCAGTTATTTGTGCAGATGCCCACTTTTTTTATTTGGTTGTTTTCATTCCAAAAAAAAAAAAAATACAGATCAGGGTGGAAAAGCCTCTGTAGCATTGATACTAAGGGACCGTATCACTTTGCTGAAACCCTGAATTTAAAAAACAAAACACATATTCACGGATACTTGTGGGATCAAAATACTGCATTAAAATTAATTCAGGTTATAAGCTGCCAACAAACAGCCAGTGTAGTATTGATCAGTTCTACAATAATTATGAAATCAGTCAAAACTGCATCATATCCATCATAGCAGAGGTAGACAACACTGATTGGACCAGATCCCATTTTTAATAAAAGATCAATATTGGCTGAATCTATCAGCAAATCAATACATCAGTCCAACTATGAATGATATTTAGTCATTGCCTAAATTTGAGCTGGAATTTTGTGTCATTTCACTCCTTCCTGTGTCCAACTCTCATGTTAAGGTTGCACAGGCCCTCTTGTCCTCTATCTTAATGTATTAAAGGGATAGTTAATCCATTTTTAAAGATTTGATGTTATTTCTCTTCCCCCTCTAGCCGTTCTGTACCACAGTAGTGGTGCTATCTTCCTCCCATTGTGACTGAGTGCTGGATACTGGCTGGATGCTCCAAATGCTAAAATAACCACCTTAATCCATTCGAAGAAGGTTTAACATCACTTCACAAGTGAGGCGTTTTAAAACTAAAATGCACATATGACTACCACGTGCACACAGATGATAGTTTTGATAAATTTACTGTAAAAAATTAAGTTGGTTATCTGGGGGGGAAGTCCACCTGAATGCTGTCCTACAGAACAGCTAGGGGGGAAGTGATATAATGTCAAATTTTTAAAAAATGGTGAAATATGCCTTTAAGATATTTATATAAGGCCAGTACCATTCCTATATATTGATCTAATTCTATGCTGAACTGCCAAAACAGGTTGTCATGGCCAACCAAATACAAGGACTCAACAACAGACCCAAGGCACAAGCTCTGCCAAACCATAGCAGTCTTCTTTGCTGTGCTAAAAGAGGATGTGTATGAGTGTGGCTGTCTATGAGTGCATATGCATGTATGTATGAATGCGAGGTGTCTTGTCCTCATCCCCTTTTACCTAAACCAGGAATGCTGGTACTTGTGTGTGTCTGAAAAGAAGCGGTAGACTAAATGCTTTGATGTAGGTATTTGAAATAGGGCCGTGCTGTTTTACATTTACATTCGTCTACATAGCTGCCTTTCCCTTTCCCCGACATAAAATGCATGCCGCACATTGTTTACTTTGTGTGAGATCCTCTGGCCTTTCACTGCTTTTGCTTTATATTTGAACTGATTAGTCTGCTGTCATCTATTGCTGTGCTTGTGTGTCTGTGGCCTTGTAGTTGTGAATAGCAATCCTCTTGTGATGGTTTTCTTTTCAGACCTGCGCTGTATTTCTCCGTGTTCAGTACACTTTCAGGGCTGGAGGAGCAACGCAGCGTATTTACATGACAAATGTTTGGTCAGCAGTGCCAAAAAGCATAGCTGGATTCCTTTTGAATAGCTTTTTTTTTCTTTTTTCCCGCCCACAGAAACATGCTGAAAATTTGTGGTTTTATTCTTAAAAGGGACAGGGATTATATGTCATGAATGTATCAAAGGCAACGCGACCAGACTTGCTGAGTGATTCGACTCCTCTTTCCTTTTGTATCGGGAATGTAAATAGTCATTCATATTTCATATTATCTATCAGTATTGTTTTGAATGCCTCGCCTATTTTGCTTTTTTAACCAGATGTTAATGTTTATTGAGAACAGAGCCTTTATAAATATTTCTGCAAATGTCTTCAATATCAAAGTATGTATTTTACCATAAATATCATATGTTGTGCTTAGAGATTTTATCCAATAAACCTGTTTTTTGACAAGCAGAGTTCACCGGTGATGTTGCCAGCAAGCTGGTGTGAAAATGTGTGAGAATGAGACATGAACGACGTGTGAAAAAGAGAGGCGCTGAACGAGGGAGGAAAAGGTACAAGCACATGTGCAGCCCTCTGGTGTATGTATAAAGAGCCGTGTGTTTGCCCGGGCAGACATATGCGGCCTCAGCATGTGCTGTGTTGGGTCACCAGTTTAGAGCAGCAGGTCTACTGGTGCTAAATGGCCCCTAACCAGCTTCCACCAACCACAACATCTGCTGCAGCTCTTCTAACAGCATATTACACCTTATTCTTAACCATTACTGGCAAACCACTATGGGCTTTGGAAGTCTGATATCAGTAATTTTAACCAGAACTACTTGATAGTTATTTTTTTTTGCACCGATATTCAAGTGCTGGAGAGTTGTGACCCTCAGACTGTCATGGGACACTGCGGGACCCTCCTCAACCCTTTAGTGTTTTGTGTGTTTTTTTAACCAGTCACTTACATTTTTTAAGCAATCACTTAGACATTCAGTTACTTCTTGAAAAATCCTTGCAGCATAACTGAAGCTAACTGGGACAGCTGTACATTTTTATGTCATCCCATCATTATTCATTGATATTAGTCATTTGTGTTCTTTTTTATTTTATATGGAAGGGAAGTGATTGATAAAGCTAAATATAACCCTAAAATTTTATCCATCAATAAATAATTAAATAAATAGTTACAAGAAAATTGTTAGAAAATGTGCCCAAAAAAAATAATACAAAAATATCAGAACATTTGCAAAAAAATGCCAAGATATTTATATTATATCTATAATTATGTATTTAAAATTAAATTACAAGATAACTGTCAAGGAATTATCCCAAAACAACAGATCTCTCCAGGGAATTCTGGAGAGAAATGTATTCAAAATATCACACGTCTGATAGAGGTTGCCAGTACAAAAAATATATGATCAGTCACAAAAAAAACATTTTAATACTAATGACCGGGGGCATTAAAAAAAAAAATAAAGTACAGAACTCTTTTTGTTGTTGCTCATTCCTTGGTGGTAACATTAAAGGTTTAAGGCAGAATGGAGACAGTTTCACAACCTTGGGGCAAAATCCTTTTTTTTTTTTTTAAACAGTGCTCGGATGTGTGAAATAAAGATAGTGAAACATCAGTGCTTATGCAGATTCTCATCAGACATGCTGACCTGGAGCAGCTGTCACTCTGGAGGAGGGTGACTGACAGGACAGCATCTAAAAGGCAACTATTTTGACAAAACCATACATCTGTCTCACCCTATTCTTTACCACACTACCTGGTGCCCATGGCAACCCTTCCTCCTCACCAATAATGGACAGCACTATTCTTTGAAAAAGGAGATGCTTGCCATGGCAACAACTTCCTCACACCATTGGTAGTCTGGTATTCCCATGGCCACAGCTTTTTGAAATGCTTCCTGTTTCCTGCTGGCAGGGAGAAAGGACAGACAAAATGAGCGAGCCATGAACAAAAGTAAGGCTTCCACAGAGGACTTGAGGTTGGCTTGGATTTATGTCCTCATTACAGATGTATCTTCAAGTGATGAGTTTCCTGAGGGTTTTTTTCCACTGTACTTCCCTCAATCTTGTTTTTCCTTCGAGTTTCTGTGGCTGAAGGTTAAAGGGACAGTTCACCCATTTTGAAAAAAGTGATATTCCACTTCCCTCCTAGCTGTTCTGTAGGACTGTAGTGGCTCTATCTTCCTCTCATTGTTACTGAGTGCTGGATACTGGCTGGATGCTCCAAAGGTTAACTGTTAGCCTCCTGCTATTGAGGTGCACTTCCCCCCAGCTAACACTCTTAAAAATAACCACCTTAATCTACTCAGAGAAGGTGTAACATCACTTTGCAAGTGTCAATTTCCAAAACTAAAATGCACCTACATCTGCCGAGTGCACATGGATGGTAGTTTTTCTCAAATTCCCAGTCAAAACTCCACATCAGAGAAGCAGCAGCCACCACAGACATGGAAGAGGATTGCTCAAGCTTTCTATTGTTACTTGTCTTCGGTGAAGCAGCTACATGAGGCTAGCTACGCTGTGGCCAGCTCCTTCTTTTCCTACACTCGCCTCTGTCACACACGTTTCACGTAGCAGTCAGACACCTGCCTTCCACCGCTGCAGCAGAGGACCAGCACAGAGAGCTTCTACTGCATTCCAGACATCCTGGGAACAGGGAGTCTGGAAGTCCCAGGATCCCATTAGGAAAAGTGTTCATGAATGCCCCTCCTAAAGTGAACTCCCACCGGGGAGCTTGGCTATGATTTATGAACCCCACCTTGTTCAATGTTTATATGAATGTTAGCCAGGGGGAAGTCCATCTCAATCCATTCAAACTGTTAAATATTTTTTACAGCGAGAAATTGGGGCAAAAAAGGGATGACCATTTAAAAAAAAAAAAAAGGAAAGAGAGGAAGCATCAGAAGTATAACCATCTTCTTGTGCAGTCTAAGCTCTCTGTTCTAGTTACCAGACGTTACCAGATCTTTCCAGATATTGATAATAGAAAAAATACAGTCTATCATCTATCATCTGTGTGCACTCAGTAGTCATATGAGCATTTTAGTGTCAGAGAGTGCCACTTGTAAAGTGATGTTAAACCTTCTTTGAGTGGATTAACCCTTAGATGCATGGCTCACCGATACCTCCACTCTTCCATGAGTGGGGTCAAAAATGACCCCAATTGGAATGAATGTGTTTTATGCTGTTAACTTCAGAAATTTCTTTCATTTTCATTAAAAATGATGATTTTTGTTGTATTTTGGTCAACAAAAGAATTTCATGTTTGACATGTCCATTTATCACTTTTAATTAAGCTTTTTTTTTTTTTAATCAAAAAACATATTTTAAATAGGTAACAATGTGTTTAATGTAATATTTCTTCATTTTGGTTTTAAAATAATGATTCTTATTGTATTTTGTATTTTATCATTTTTATGCGGCCCGCCACTGTCATATTATAAAGATATTAGGATTCTGTCTAATCATTTTGGGAATAAAGCCTCATTTTGTTGTAACTTGATCATTTAATCATTGATCATTGCATGATAGTCTTTTATTCAGTGAGGTTTGGCCTTGGATGGAAGTGTAGCTGTTTTCTGTATGTTTCATTCATTTTTAGACTAGTCATGTAGCCTGTGACAAAATTGTTTAAACGTCCAAAATAGGACAGGCATGTTTAGCTTGCGGCCCTTGGACACAGCTGAATTTTGCTGAGTGGCCCCTGAGCCATCTTAAGTTGAGTAGCCCTGATTTATCACCTTCTTTCATTTGATCAAAATATTGCTATCAATGCAGCTATCAAAACGTCAACATTCATTGTTTGTGTGTCCGTCTGTCTGTCTGTCTATGCACGTCCACACATATGTACACACACACGTGTCTTCTCTCTTCTCACTGTGAGCAGCTGTTACAAACTACTTGTTTGTGGCTGTGAGCGCTGCACACAGGGTCACTGCATTTCCAACAACTATTGCTGGCTTTGCGATCTTTGTTTCTTGGACATATCTTACACCTCTTTCTCTTCTGCTGGCCCTGTCTGCTTCTCTCCTGTGGCTGGATTGCAGCTTTTGTCATTCCACACCTTCCCATTGCTTCAGTGATGTAGGTCGGTAGGCATGGGTTACCTTCCACTCATCATATATATATTATGAGGTATAAAAATTATGATAATACTTACATGTATGTTGCTTTGTAAAAATAACCTTCAGGGTGGTGAGACTGCTGGCATTAGATGTGTGGATCAACACTAGATGTATACCTGACATTCACAGTTGATAAAAATCAAAGGTTCCTAGGGTTAACCCTTGAAATTCCATAGAAAATGCTTGGGGTCATTTTTGACCCCACGTATGGAAGAGTGGGGTATGATACAAAAAATGCAATTACTTAAAAAATATAAAATTAGATACAAATCCAAATGGCCTCATGTTAAAGACAACCTATTTGAGGAATACATGGAAGATTAAATGATAAAAATTTTAAATGACTAGGATGTTGCAAAAAAACACCTCTGGGGTCATTTTTGACCCCACGTATGCATCTAAGGGTTAATCAAGAGGGTCCCACTGAGATACAGGATCTCTTCTTCCAAGGGGTCTGGTCAAATCTGCATTCATTTCACATAAAAACTACAACAATTTCACATGATAGAACATAAAACAATAAATATCTGTAAAAGCAACACAAGGGAGGCATGCAGGCCATACCATCAATATCCACCTTTAAAATTGTTCAAAGAGGGGAGCGTTCCTGGGGCATTTTGAAGCTTGTTCCATGCCCTGGGTGCATCAAAGCAGAAGAGCACCCTGGGAATATTTAGAACAATCTGCTTAGTAGATCTAGTGTTATAGTTGCTTGTATGAAGGGATAAAAGGTTGAGATGTAAGCAGGTAGTTTACTGAACAATGCCCTGGCAAGAGCAACATGTGTTTTTCCCCCCTGTGGCATAAAGAGGATCATCGTAAAATTCATAAAACATGCAATGGTGAGTGAGAGAGCTTGGATTTGTTATGAAACATGTAACATTTTTGTAAGCAAGGATGCATGTAAGTCACATCAAAATAGTCTAATATGAAAAGTACAGTAATACACAGAAATTAGCTTTACACAATTTTCTTCCTAGCTTTAACAGGAAAGCATTTCTTTAAAGCTCTGCTTCCTCTGAAGATATTTATCTGTCTAGGAATGTGTAGAAAAGGGGAAAGCAGAGTCTCTCTAATCAGTTTAGGGCTCCAACTGTAGTGTGTTTTTGTGTTAATTGACCACATGCAATATCATCAGTACTGGAGAAATTTCTTGGAAGTCACAGAAGAGGTAGTTTGAATGCCAACCGCACATTTTCTTTTCTTACTGTAATCATGTTTACAGGGGATTAGTGCAGGCAAGTTAGTGCAATTAGGCAAAGCAAGGCAGGGATTTCACCACAGGGTCACATAAGGCTCTTGTATTCCACTGCATGACTGAGCATGGGGGAAAAAAAAATACCCTGAGAAACTGTATTTGCATAAAGCTTCTGCTGGGCTGGGTAGTTTCCAAATGCCACCCATATACACTGCAAAAAGAAATATAGCTGTGAGCTAATTTCATGTATCATTCATTAAAAATAAATAAATAAATAAATAAATAAAATCTATATCTATATCTATCTATCTATTTATCTATGTATCTATCTATATACACTCACCTAAAGGATTATTAGGAACACCTGTTAAATTTCTCGGTAATGCAATTATCTAATCAATCAATCACATGGCAGCTGCTTCAATGCATTTAGGGGTGTGGTCCTGGTCAAGACAATCTCCTGAACTCCAAACTGAATGTCAGAATGGGAAAGAAAGGTGATCTAAGCAACTTTGAGCGTGGCATGGTTCTTGGTGCCAGACGGGCTGGTCTGAGGATTTCACAATCTGCTCAGTTGCTGGGATTTTCACGCACAACCATTTCTAGGGTTTACAAAGAATGGTCTGAAAAAGGAAAAACATCCAGTATGCGGCAGTCCTGTGGGCGAAAATGCCTTGTTGATGCTAGAGGTCAGAGGAGAATGGGCCGACTGATTCAAGCTGATAGAAGATCAACTTTGACTCAAATAACCACTCATTACAACCGAGGTATGCAGCAAAGCATTTGTGAAGCCACAACACGCACAACCTTGAGGCGGATGGGCTACACCAGCAGAAGACCCCACC
>OMLB01060129.1:0-19489 GCA_900302555.1 Myripristis jacobus
TGTTTTTTCTTTATTTTCATGACTATTTACATTGTAGATTCTCACTGAAGGCATCAAAACTATGAATGAACACATATGGAATCATGTAGTAAACAAAAAAGTGTGAAATAACTCAAAACATGTTTTATATTTTAGATTCTTCAAAATAGCCACCCTTTGCTTTGATTACTGCTTTGCACACTCTTGGCATTGTCTCGATGAGCTTCATGAGGTCGTCACCCGAAATGGTTTTCCAACAGTCTTGAAGGAGTTCCCAGAGATGCTGAGCACTTGTTGGCCCTTTTGCCTTCACTCTGCGGTCCATCTCATCCCAAATCATCTCCATTGGGTTTAGGTCAGGTGACTGTGGAGGCCAGGTCATCTGGTGCAGCACTCCATCACTCTCCTTCTTGGTCAAATAGCCCTTACACAGCCTGGAGGTGTGTTTGGGGTCATTGTCCTGTTGAAAAATAAATGATGGTCCAACTAAACGCAAACCGGATGGGATGCCATGGGGCGGTAGGATGCTGCATGGTAGCCATGCTGCTTCAGTGTGCCTTCAATTTTGAATAAATCCCCAACAGTGTCATCAGCAAAGCACCCCCACACCATCACACCTCCTCCTCCATTCTTCACAGTGGGAACCAGACATGTGGAATCCATCCATTCACCTTTTCTGCGTCTCACAAAGACACGGCGGTTGGAACCAAAGATCCCAAATTTGGACTCATCAGACCAAAGCAGATTTCCACTGGTCTAATGTCCATTCCTTGTGTTTTTTGGCCCAAGCAAATCTCTTCTGCTTGTTGCTTTTCCTTAGTAGTGGTTTCTTAGCAGCTATTTGACCATAAAGGCCTGATTCGTACAGTCTCCTCTGCACAGTTGATGGAGATGTGTCTGCTAGAACTCTGTGTGGCATTTATCTGGGCTCTAATCTGAGGTGCTGTTAACTTGCGATTTCTGAGGCTGGGTACTCGGATGAACTCATCCTCAGCAGAAGAGGTGACTCTTGGTCTTCCTTTCCTGGGGCGGTCCTCATGTGAGCCAGTTTAGTCATAGCACTTGATGGTTTTTTCGACTGCACTTAGGTACACATTCAAAGTTTTTGCAATTTTCCGGACTGACAGACCTTCAGTTCTTAAAGTAATAATGGACTGTCGTTTCTCTTTACTTAGCTGATTGGTTCTTGCCATAATATGAATTCTAACAGTTGTCAAATAGGGCTGTTATAGCTGTGTACCAACCTGACTTCTGCACAACACAACTGATGGTCCCAACGCCATTAAGAAGGCAAGAAATTCCACAAATGAACCCTGACAAGGCACACCTGTGAAGTGGAAACCATTTCAGGTGACTACCTCTTGAAGGTCATTGAGAGAAGGCCAAGGGTTTGCAGCGCTGTCAACAAAGCAAAGGGTGGCTACTTTGAGGAATCTAAAATATAAAACATATTTAGTTATTTAACAATTTTTTCTTTGCTACATAATTCCATATATCTTGCTTCATATATTTGATGTCTTCAGTATGTATCTACAATGTAGAAAGCAGTAAAAAATAAAGAAAAAACATTGAATGAGAAGGTGTGTCCAAACTTTTGACTGGTAGCGTATGTGTACACATACACATACACACACACACACGTACACACACAGGGTCCCATCTGCATGTTAATCTTTGGGCTGATTGATTCAGGCTTGTAGAGGCCACTCGAGGCTCCCTGTGACCCCACTACACTCTGCAACAGACAATAATAATCAGCCCCCACTCTGAAGCACCTCATTATTCTACACTGTGACGCGCACACACACTGAGAGGCCTACTGATTGTGGAGAACAAGCTCCTTCAACCTCCAACCATGAAACTTCATCATCATCACCATCAACTGGACAATCGCTGAACAGAAGAGGCTAACCCACGTCAAGGCCTTCAACTGAAACTGGTCAAAAATGATAAGATACAGTGTATTAAAGGTTGATTGAAAAAAAATAATCAGAAAGTAATAGAACATAATAGACACCTTTTGCTTGCCCATGCTTGTATGTTAATCAAGAACACCTTTTCATTTGTCTTCTGTTATCTTCTGAATCATATTAAAAGTTTTATAATGCCTGGTGATCCCCTTTAAACACACATGTATAATATTTCCCCGTTTTGGGGCAAGCACTGACAAGCAAACCCATTTAATAAGAACGCAAGCAGAGGGAACGGGCAGCCAACCCTGCTGTTTGAAATGGATGAGGATGCAACTCACCTTCAGCTGGACGGTGCTGTGACTTGCTCTCTAATTTCTCTGTCACTGGAGGATCCAGTGGCTTAACTTTATTCCTGGCTGCAATCAAAATAAGTATCTCTCATATAATTCCCATAAATGGCTTTCTTATACGAGTCAAGACAGAACTCTACTTCTGAACAAGGAATTTTGTGCAGCCAGGTAAACTTGCCACAAAACACAGATTTTCATTTATGACAAACACAACAGGAACTGTACCAATCTCTCTGAATGCACAGAAACAAAGACATAACCATACAATCAATTCAGAGATCATTTTGGGATGCAAGCAGATCTCACAGTGTACCACATGAAGTACAACACAACACAGGCATGGCAGTCAGCTTACCTCTCCTCTGCACTGACAGCTCACTTCTGACATCACCATTAAAAGATGTCTCTGATTGGCAGAGATACACAACAGAGTTACTATAAATGTTATCTGTCTCCTCCAAGCATGTGATCCTACATTCACGTGTTATTGGATAGATTAGAAAAACTAATTTCGTGATATATATGCAACTTTTTAAAGGTCAGCAACCATAATACCTAACAGTTGTTTAAATAAAGCCTATTAACTTAGCTTAATAAATTGCAGAATAGCCATGTGTATTTAAGTTTTCAAGATTTGTTTTTCACACAAAATAGCACATGAATGCCATGATGTATGACCCACTCAATGGACCTTCCCTTGAACACATGAACATGAGGCCTGTAAATATTTATGAGGATGCTTTCAGGCTGATGCTGGTAAACAAAAGATGAGACTCACACAAGAAAAGAGAACAGCAAGATGACATACTGTTGCCCCTCTTACCTTGTCTTGCTGTCCTTGGGCCTGGAGGTTTTACTGGCCCTCTAACTGCTGGCTCTAGGGTGGAAACCACAGCGACGACTTTTTTTTTAGTCAGTGTTCCAATTTTATGTGTTAAAGATTCAGAAACATTTCCCCTTCTACAGATCATCAGCCTGTAATGTTCAGTGTGTTCCAGGGGTTAATTTATGATGAACTGTTGTAAATTTCCCAGAATGCCTTTCAGAAACCCCCAAAGAACATGCCTGGACTTGTAAACAGCTGCATTATACATGTATATACATAGAACACACGATAGCAAGAGTGAGAACCTTTTTAATCTAAAAAATAAAAAAACAAGTGAAAGACAACCCTTACCCAACTCAACATGTCTTGCTGCATTCTGCTCGTTAAGACTGTGGCTAAGGAAACTGGTTTCTTGTACAATGGATTTCTCGCTCTACGACTAGAATCTACGATTCTGATGGACTGAAACCAAAACCTGACGTCCAATCAAATATCACAGTAACTACACAGGAAATACTTGGATCTGACAGTCTGTGTTTAGTCTGTAGTCTATGTTTGGCCACTTAAACAAGAGAATAAGAAAAAAAAACAAAAAACATTGCCAAATAACAAATGAGTCCAGAAATGCAAACTACATTCCCAACTGCTGGTTTGTGAATGTTAAAGTGTTTTTGTATGGATTTTTTCTTTAATATCCAAGATCAAAAAAGAGCAAAATGTTGAAATGTAACAAGAGATTGGTAATTCAGTTTAAGAAAAAAAAACAAAGAAAATGGGAAGGTGCAGCTGGGGCATACTCCTCCAAGTCTGGATTGGGATTTGAAAACCGGGATTAAAACTGATAAAAATTTCTGAGGACCCACACTGGATCAATTAGCTAAGACACGTCCCGTGTGCTCATGGGCCAAGCCGTCCCATCTTCCCTCTCGTCTGTCTTTCTAGATATTCTGCCATGACACAGAAATGCATTCAAACTGACACGCTGTTGTTCCATACAGCATTATTTTGCTTGAACAAGTGGCTTAACAAATATGAAATTGGTTTGGCACTCAGAAAGCTAAAGGTCGTCAGGTTCATGCTAACAACTCTGACCAGTCAACGCAGTGATGACTCATATTGTGGCACCACAGGGCCTGTCACAAACCCCATCTAACAGCCACAGTAGTTTCATCGAGATAAAGAGCTGGCCCTTATCCAGCTTTTATTAGCCTGCATTGAAAAGCTGATTAGGGATCAACCATGGCCGAGCACTGTGCGACCGAGGAACAAGGCCCAGCTAGCCAGAGGACAGGCTGAAGGTCACTCTGGTACAGCACACCACAGTTACTTACAGGACAGTACAGTACAGACAGCAAGGACAAGGGCTGAGTCACTGCGAGCATTACTGCCTCCAGGAACAAATGCACAGTACGCCCACTGTCATTTGGTAGCAACAGTAATAAGAGCAACACGTCATATAACTTAAGCTGATTACCTATTACTCAGCAATTTAGGAAAGTCGTTTTAAAACAAGACAAATCATTATTCCATAATTCTTGCTTAATGATATCACCAAGGTATTTATTGCAAGATAGAATTATCTTTGTATGTGCACAGATATGACACTTCATACACTTTAGGGCCCTCTGGGCCTTTTTGGGAATAGTATTACTGAACTTTGCAGAGCATACTGACAAATAAGCATTCAATTTCTACCAGTTATGTTTAATTTAAAATCATAATATATCATCAAGTAACGAGCAAAACAACTCACTTAACAAACCATTCCATTTTTCTCACCCAGAATGATGTGAGAAGACTCACCCAGTCATTGGCTCTTTTCAATCACCTATGGTGGCCCCTAGGGGACAGGAGCTGAAATCACGCAACCGTTTGTCAACTCAGCTGAGGTGTGAGTTATCAAAGAGCTGTTGGTGAGCTGTGCACAAAGAAGGTGAAATGCAAAAAAGAGATGTCCTAATGATGGGCGATGTTTTTTTAACCCCTCAGTTTTATTGTTCTGGATATTTTATGAACTTTTGGGTGCCTATAAGTTTGTCTATAAGTCCTGTTAAATTTTTGACCCTGATGGTCATCATCAAATTATGCCACATGTCACTAGTATTAGTCAGTGATGAAGCATGAGCTCCTCTGAAATCAGATTACAATTTTGATCCTGTAACTGCACAAACCATCAAGCTGTTCGAAACAGAGAGCGAGGGCATTGCCCTAAACTTTAGGGCTTGCTGCTGGGGGTATGCAACATATTGTAAGATTCAAGATTACTATCCAACTGGACCGCATGATCGATTTATGTTGAACTGAACTGCTGGTGAACATAATCCATGTTCACCATCACCGTGATTAGATATTGCCATCTGCCTCTCCACTCCCCTCCCCTTTTCTTCTCTTTTTTGTAGCCTATTTTATGTGTGTTTAAGAACATATATGTTTATTTTTATTTGTACTCATGGTCAGAATGGCCAAGGGTTATTTTCTATGTGGCTCTGTAACTGTGCCTTTTGTCTTATTCCAGGTAGTTGGTTTTTTTTTTGTTTGTTTGAAAAAAGAAAAAAAACAACAACACAAGACAGTGCGAAACATATGGAATGCACAGTCACTATACCTTCTCCCAGAGGGTCCAGGGTGTGGATCATTAGCTGGAAGATGGTGTTTCTTAGAGAGGTGTTGTGGAGGGAGGCAGTGCTGCCTCCTCGCTGCAGGACAGGACGCACCTACACACCAGCAGACACACCATCACAGAAAGAGAGAGATCAGAGGAGGCAGCATCCTGGAGCTTTAAGTCATTTTCATGGGTTCAGATACTGGCCGCACCAGGAATATATACAGGTATTTCCAGGCTGATTCAACAACATTTTTATACTGAATTTACAGAGAGCTATGCCAGTGTTCAGTACATTCAAGGATGACTATTTTGATGTCAAAGAATTAGAGGAATTCGTTCTTTATCTGACAATTTTATTCTTGTCAGGGTGTAAAGCATCTGGAAAGTGTCATGAGTCACTGAAACTCTTTACTGCTCCTGTTATACACAAAGTCGGTTCCTCAGACTTCTGTGCTCTAGTTGTGCTGTGAGAGGTGGATAACACCGATTTTGATTTCTTCATTAAGATTTAGTGAGTTTCTTTTAACTGTTTTTTTTAATACCAGTAAAACCACAGCATCAATTGTCAGTCTACCACCATTCAAACAATAATGAATATTGTTTTGCATACCCTTAGTCTTGCCTTGTCCTCTTGTGGTTCTGCAGGCATTTTGCTTGATTTGGGGCTGTTCCTGGTTGGTTCAGATTCTGTTTTGGATTTGTCCTCATTTTTAGGTGCAGGAGGAGCAGGAGCAGGAGGAGGTTCACTTTCCTGTAAGATTAGTAGTATTTCACTAACTTAGCAATACTTCAGCAATTCAAAATCTTAAAGCATTTGCTTTCAAAATGCAAACATTTTAGATATTTGTGTTTTCTTTTTAATATTGAGTAATGAATGTCAGGTGATGTTTTTATGCCAAAATGTGCACCACATGGGGACGAAAGCCTCCATGAGTTGCTTATACACAGAAACTCTAGTTGCTGTACAGTTACAGCTGGTATCTGCTGTACCTACAGACTGCAGAATATGACATGCTGAATACTAAAACCATTTGGCATGAATGCTTAAATTACTTAAGTTTGTTTGGCCCTGGATTCCAGTAGATCAACATTTTACAGTCAGTACCTTAATACCTAGTGAGGTCTCAGTCAAACAGATGAACCATCTAGGTGAGTCAACAGTTGAAATGAAATCAGATGACTCACAGCTTCTTGAAGTGTGTATGCAAGAGACAGCAAGTGAGAAAGTGAGCTGCAGGTATGGATTGGAATGGCTGCTGCTCTTCCACTATAATCCTTTCTTATAATCCCTGCTGGTTTAAAGGCACCATATTATTCAATTTTTATGATACTGTTTTCAGGTCTATCCTGGCTCAGCATAATAATGTTCTTTATGACATTTTGCATATAAATGTAGTTTAATTAAAGGTTCAATTTATTGGAAAACCTGAATGAATGACTATGTGCTCACAACACTGGACCCTGACTGGCAGACAACAGTAGGTCCTCTGATTCAAATGATATAAACCGACTGGGGCTTTCCACTTCAGATGCTGCAAACTGGCCAGACCGGAAGGATTTCAGTAATTGTTTGAGTATTTGTGACTGACTAAATGTTTTTTAATAAGCTGACTTCTTTAGCCTCACTCTTTCAGGCTAGAGGCAACTTGGCAAATTGGCCCAACTTGGCTCCTGAGCTGTTTTTTTTTTGTTTGTTTGTTTGTTTTATTGTTGTTGTTTCTTTTGTTTTCTTTTTTTACTGTTCTTCATATACAGTAGGTCCTGTGTGTCGCTGTGTTTTTTCTCACTATCGCAACTCTCTTGTTCCACCGGCTCCTCCCATATAACGTTATCTTTGCTGCGGGCCCTTGCTAACACAATGATGCTGTTTTGAATAAATAAGGACATGTAACCAGGGCTCGAAATTAACTTTCCAACTCACCGGCCACTGAGGCTAGTGATTTTCCAAAGTCACTAACCCCTCAGCATTTTGCAATAGCACATAAAGTAATACTGTAAAAGTTACCTGGAGACTGCAACAGCACACATCTGAAAATAACATTTTATTTTAAGTCACTGGTGAGCCGATGGACCAATGTGATGAGCACACTGTGCAAGCAGTGCTCATAGGAGTAGTATTATCATGTAGTATCACACTAAAATTATTTAATTATTTCAAGTGCATTGTGTAAATTACAATGATTTTTTGTTTGTTTGTTTGTATTGTTTTTAAGAAAATGCTATCCGCCAAAGTGGCTAATAAAAGTGATTGTGTTACATGCCACTGCCAAATTCTGCCTGCAACTGGCAGGTATTAATGTTGAGCCCTGCATGCAACTGTCTAATCCTCGAATGTAGTACAACTTCATTTTTTCAAATGTAATTTCCAGATTAAAATATTGTCTTATATTCAGGTAAATACAGTATGTATATATAAATACAGGAAAATTTTAATTCCTCTAATGTGAGAGCTTTAATGTGTAAGCATGCCTCCCAACACTCAGCACTGTGATTGAGGGAGCAAATGCTAGATGCAGAAGTCCTTGAGGCTAATTGCAAGAAGTCTTTGCAATACTTGGAATACTAGATCACAAATCTGCATGTGATTATATGCTCAACCACTGCTGTCTATCATTTGCAAAGTGGTGCTTAGCTTGCAGGCTGTCTAGGCAATCAAGCCCTTGCTAAACCACCCACTTCCTTTTTTTTGGTCCAAAACTCTTTTCCCCAGTTATCTTCTATGCAAAATAAAATTGTGTATTTCCAGTCTGGCATTTTTGGGTTGTGACAGACACTGAACGATGTTTCCATCACTTCATCACTGTTACACTGTCTCTGACACCTGGTATCCCTTCTGTTCACCATCATCAAAGGATTCGACACAAATAATGGCTATCACCTGCTCAGGCGCTCAGATAGACGAATCACTGTCCCTCTTTCACTGTATCAGAGCAGGTGACAGTCCCAACTATGATGAGATAAAAGGCTAACATATAAATATATATATATATATACACATATATATATATGTACACATTACCAGTCAAAAGTTTGGACACACCTTCTCATTCAATGTTTTTTCTTTATTTTTACTACTTTCTACATTGTAGATACATACTGAAGACATCAAATATATGAAGCAAGATATATGGAATTATGTAGCAAAGAAAAAATTGTGAAATAACTATAAATATATTTTAGATTTTAGATTCCTCAAAGTAGCCACCCTTTGCTTTGTTGACAGCGCTGCAAACCCTTGGCCTTCTCTCAATAAGCTTCATGATGTAGTCACCTGAAATGGTTTTCACTGCACAGGTGTGCCTTGTCAGGGTTCATTTGTGGAATTTCGGCCCAAACAAAGTGGAAATCTGTGCTTTGGTCTGATGAGTCCAAATTTGAGATCTTTGGTTCCACCTGTCGTGTCTTTGTGCGACGCAGAAAAGGTGAATGGATGGTCTCTACATGCATGGTTCCCACTGTGAAGCATGGAGGAGGAGGTGTGATGGTGTGGGGGCATTTTGCTGGTGACACTGTTGGGGATTTATTCAAAATTGAAGGCACACTGAACAAGCATGGCTACCATGCAGCATTCTGCAGCCCCATGGCATCCCATCTGGTTTGTCCTTCGTTGGACCATCATTTATTTTTCAACAGGACAATGACCCCAAACACACCTCCAGGCTGTGTAAGGGCTATTTGACCAAGGAGAGTGATGGAGTGCTGGCAGATGACCTGGCCTCCACAGTCACCTGACCTAAACCCAATGGAGATGGTTTGGGATGAGATGGACCAAAGAGTGAAGACAAAAGGGCCAACAAGTGCTCAGCATCTCTGGGAACTCCTTCAAGACTGTTGGAAACCATTTCAGGTGACTACCTCATGAAGCTCATCGAGAGAATGCCAAGAGTGTGCAAAGCAGTAATCAAAGCAAAGGGTGGCTATTTTGAAGAATCTAAAATATAAAACATGTTTTGAGTTATTTCACACTTTTTTTTACTACATGATTCCATATGTGTTCATTCATAGTTTTGATGCCTTCAGTGAGAATCTACAATGTAAATAGTCATGAAAATAAAGAAAAAACATTAAATGAGAAGGTGTGTCCAAACCTTTGACTGGTAATGTATGTGTGTGTATAGCTTTTATTTTAGTCCAACCTGTATTTTGTGTGATTGTTTCCAGGAGTTAACACTGAGGAAGATGAGGGAGAGGTGTGTGTCTCTTGCTGGCAGGAGGAGTGGCTGGGACCTTGTGAGGACAGTGGTCCTCCTGGGAAAAGGTTTGATGTGACTGCATCTTATAATCTACACATATACATATAATGACACATTTGCATTCAGAGTTTGCTTTAGTTGACTTTGGTTGTTCATAGTTTTAATTTTTGAGGGAAGTTTTTGTGCTTTTTGGTGCTTGCTTTTAGAAGACCTATTGTGTGGCTTATTATGCCATATATTATGCAAACAACTCCAAGTCTACAGCAAGTGTAGAGAACATTTTGCATGCTAAAAATGTGTTTTACATGCTTGGACAAGTCAGGTGGCACATGATAATACAGAGTTCAGTCAGTGTGTTCTCTGTGGTATGCTCTGTTTTGTACAATACACATAGTGCAGGATCCCAACATGACTTTTCAGAAGAGACATTATTGCAGAGAGGCTGAACTGAAAATGGTGATGGCATTCCATCTGTTTGTCTTTTTGTTTGTTAGTAGGATATGTCAAAAGGTTATAAATGGAGTTACACAATACTTTGTGGAAAGGTTAGTCATGGGCCAAGAAAGAGTGGAATAACATTTATTATTGTTCTGATTATTTAAAAGAAGGTGTGGCAGTGGGTGTCACCAATCAAAAAAAGTGCATATAACATCCAAACAGATTAATGCAACATGGCAAAATTTTGTGGAAATCTTGGCCAGGGGGCAAGAAAGAGCTCATTATGCCAATAAGACAAAATGGGGCATGACATTGGGCATGACCTATCAAAAACAAATGTGTAACTTCCAAATGTATTTACATAACACTGCAAGGATTTGTGGAAAGGCTGGTCATAAGCCACAGAAAACATGAACTTTTCATGTTGACAGGATATGACTGACGCTGAGGTAGTGACACTAACCTAGGACGATTGGTTATGTGACTAGCTCCAAATTGATTTTGGCAAAGACAAGACCGAAAGACAAGATTTTTTTTTTCTCAATGCATTTGGTTTGGATCAGTTCCTCTGTGTATAATGCTGATTTGTCAAAATTCTGAAGGAAAAAAGTTACCTATAAAAGCATTAAAGTGATAGCTCACTTTCAATGCCCCGTGGCTTGCACAATGGCCAAACTATTTTCTATTTTCTTTAAATAAGTATGACTTGGGTAAGAGTCTGAGCCTTTACTTTAACTATCAGGACCTACACTTCAAAATGAAAATCACTAAAACTGTGGTTACGAGGTTTAAAAAAAAAAACAGCTGTGATTATATGAAACAAGCCTATAATATAGATTATAATATAGAGTTTGTTTGATACTGTATATCCTTCAGGCAGCCGCCAGTGCACTTTCTCTCCATGCTACCCTGACAAGTTGTGGATGGAGGAGGAAACGTTCTGCGATGCTTTCCCCTTCCATATTGTCTTTGATGAAGATGTGAGGTTTGAATGTGAATGGCTCTTTATCATGTGAATGTGAATGGCTCTTTATCATGAATATTCCTGGCACACTATGTCATCTATCTCACTAGTCTTTGTGTTCCCTTTACTCTTTTGCCCCTGTCTATGCCTCTCCCTGTGTGTGTCTTCATACCTTTGTCTTTCAGCTGAAGGTGAAGCAGACAGGGGTAAAAATTCAGAAGTTCATTCCAGGTCTGCAGACCAGAGACACTAGATTGGACAAATACTTCACTATCACACACCCACAGGTACAACACACTGGAATACAGCAGAGCATGGGCTGATGCTTTAGTCTGTACCTATACATGTACAGGTGCATGTGCAGCAGAGTTGTGTTGTTAATACATTACATTAGAGTACAGTGCAGGACTATACCTGTCAACATTACTAGATGAAAAAAGATTTTCTCTGGCATTTAAGAAAACCTAGCATGAACATGCGAAGCATACAACACATGTAAAATGTAGTGCACAAACAATTAGTTGATTAATCAAATAGTTGATCAATTGCAAATTCATCTATTAGAATTGTGATAACTGCTTTAATATTTTGCATATCAAACTGTGGCAGGTTAGAGCTTTGCTTGCTTTTTTGCATTTCATATTGTTCAAATCAATACTTGGGGGATTTTGTAGACTGTTGTTCGGAAGACAGCCAGTAAAAAGGGTCTTAGTGTTTAATTGGCAGTCGGTTTTTAAATAAAGTTTTAAGTAAGTTCATATTTTTCAATTTCCAATCATTTCAATTTTAGTGTGCCTAGTGGGGTGAGGTTGTGGGAGAAGCAGAAAGACAGCATGCCAAATAGAACAGAGCAGAATTTAATAAAAAGGAGCTAATTACAGCACATTAGGGTCAAGAACACCAGTAGAGTGCCGTATAAGGCAGTAGTGCAATAAAATAAAGTGCAGCAGTACATATTAGATCAGTATTGTGCAACCCCTTTGTCTGACCTACAGGTGACCTTTACCATAGAGAGCATCAGGAAATTCATCAACAGTCAGTTTGTCCTGAAGAGCCACCGAGACATAGACACCACTCTCAAACTACGAGGTGGGTTCACATTCTTTCCTATCAATGCATCTCTGAGACTTCAAGATCAGTTCAAATCAACAAATATTTTATTTCAACTCAATTCAATTCAATTTTAGTTGGATAGCGTCAAATCATAAGCCACAGAAATAGTGGCAAATGATCAATGATGTGATTAGCACAGGTTAGTGACTTCATCTTCTGTTCTGTGTAGGTCAGATGTTGTGGATGGGGTCTCTACGCTGCATGTTGTTCCTGTGTTCTCCAAAGCTGCGGAGCCTACAGGAGCTGCAGGATGGAGGCCTCAACCTGGCTGACTTAGCCCACCATGACGCCACCAGAGACCTGGTTCTGCTCAACCAACAGCGCCTGGCTGAGATGGAACTCACCAACCAGTTGGAGAGGAAGAAGGTCAGATGGATGGATGGATGGATGCAAGAAAGATCATATACTGCCACAACTATACTTAAACATGTAATAATTGTCCAGTCTGCCCGTTTGGTCTGTTTGCTGGCTATGCGATTAGCCAACGCAGCATAACGTTGGATTGTGTTGCGGCAAAAGCTGGTTGTGGCTCATCTATTTTGGCGGACATTGCCTCGTTTTTTTGCACTTTTCCTATTCAAATGAATGAGATTCCTTTACAATGCCTGATCCTGTCTGAATGCTGGTCTTTTCTGTCTCCCAAGAGCTGTCATTCATGCATTTATCACGTCCCTTTTAGATGACAGTTACCCTTTCTACTCATGCTTAAGCAAACACATCCTGTTCAGACATCTGTTAATTCAAAATGTCTCTGCCAGACTTCTTACTAATCCCAACAAAAATCCAAAGAGTACAGTGGCTGCCTGTTTGGAATCAGTTTTAAGATTACTTTTAAGGTGCGTATGGGTATGGCACCTGAGTGTACTGATGAACTTTTAATCCCATATGAGCCTTAGTGTAGCCTGAAATCCTCTGGTGGGTCCATTTTTAGAGATTCAAAGATCTAGACTGAAAACCAGGGGAGACTGGGCCTTTGCTATCAGGGCCCCATCACTGTGAAGATGGCTCTGGCCCTGCTAGTCATGACAGATATTCTGTGTTTACAGTGAAAACTACTTCATCTGCAAATCCAAGGTTTGTGCAGGAGGATACAAATATTGGCATTTTCAAAGGGGAACAGGGAACTGTATGACAGGGAGTTAAAACATGTAAGAAAAAATATCCTGCATGTTTGTGTGTGTAGGAGGAATTGAGGATCCTATCATGTCACCTAGAGGTGGAGAAGAAGAAGACGGAGACTCTACTGTACGCCATGCTGCCTCGCCATGTAGCCAATCAGCTCAAAGAGGGAAAGACAGTAGAGGCAGGTTGGTCTCTCTGTCTGCAAACCCAACTATCTATCTTTACATTTGCTTAGGGTGTCTTTTTTTATTTAATTTAATTTAATTTAACTGAATTCAAACTGTATTCATTTATTAGCACGACTGATCTGACCTTTAAATATATAAATTTAATAAATATAAATATAGCTTTGCTTCTATTTTTATGGTACTTTTCAGGCATTTTTAAACCAATTTTCCTGCTAACATGATAGTTGCCTCTTCCCCATGGTTTTGAAAGAAAGCAAGTAAATTTGATCAGGTCTCAAAGGATTAAATTGTTTGTTAAACTGATTCATACTTGAGCTCTGACAAATCATTGTGAAAGAAAGAGGAAAATGTTAAAATGATCCCTCATACTTTTTCTGCTTTCTAACAAGTTGCACTGAAAATAAACTATTCTTCAGTTTGCTTAGGACCCCCTGGAGGCCCCCCAGGACCTCTGGGAGGCCATGGACCCCCCTTTGAAAACCACTGTTTTGTTGCATGCCATTTGGTGGTTTATTTTATTTTGTGATTTTACCTTACTTTATATTCCTCTCTAACTCTTGTTATCTATTACTTACTTTTAACACCATCATTTTGAACCTTTTTTTTTATTATTATTTTTTACTTTTTTGGGGGGCTTTTTTATTGGTCCAATATGGACCAATAAATTCAGATCAAGCATGATTAAAAAATACAACTAGGTCAAAAGTAATACAACATAAATAAGTTGATCAAATAATTCAGACCATAAACCCTGCAAAAGCACACTTATTAAGGTGTGTTTTTCAGAGGGATTTTCAGAGATGTTTTTAAGGGCCCACTCACATTACTATAAGTTTGTTCCGCGCCCAAGCACGTTTGCCCCTAAAATCTGGATTATTTGACCAGTGTGATCGCTCCGTTCCGTGCTTGAACACAGTACACTTCCCCCACTCTGGCACGGTTGGAGGGGGTGTGCTTCAGCATGGTACTGGTGCATACACGAGCACATGCACAGTCACGCACACAGTGCGTGGACGTAAATCATGCGACTTTCCTCCTGCCTCTGCAAAATTGTTTAACTGTTTAATGCACGTAGCGTGATTACCGGCGAATGGCCGCTTTGCGCAATCAATAATCAACCGCGTTGTGTGTCATTGTCCGTTGTGCTGCTGCATCTGCGTATAAACAAAAGTCGGTTTATAATGAAAGTAGCCTACGGCAGTCTGTGTGCGTGGAGATCTGGCAGACCTGGTGCTGGTCCTTATTGCTTGCTTGATTGATTGATTGATCTGTCACCTCTCTTGTATGTCTGTGTATCACTGTGTGTTTCAGGGGAGTTTGAGGTGTGTACTATATTGTTCAGTGACGTGGTAACCTTCACAAATATCTGTGCTGCCTGTGAACCCATTCACATTGTCCACATGCTCAACTCTATGTACTCCAAGTTTGACCGGCTCACCAGTGTACATGATGTATACAAGGTATTATTATTATCATTATCATTATTATTGTTGTTGTTGTTGTTGTTGCTGTTGTTTTTACTAGCTGCTGTAGTAGTAGTAAAGGTAGAAGTAGAGACATCAGTAGTAGTTGTAGTAGAACCAATTTTTAGAGTAACATGAATAGTAGTAGTACAACTGTTACAACTACTGCTACAACTAATAACAGTAGCAGGAGTACAGTAGTAATTGTAGTAGTGGTAACAGTTGGGGATGGGCGGATCCAAACTGAAGTATCAATACTTCCTTTTGAGAATCATAAAAATTTCAATACCACATGTTTTCTTTGACCAGTCATTTTTTTAATGTTTTTTTTTTTCTATGAAGCTGAATCTGTATTTATGGCAGTGCATTAATGCCATTGCTAGAAAAAAATACCTAGCTGAGGGAGGAGGGGAATTATTCTGAGAAAAAAAGTCCGAATTTCAGAAATTTCCAGGGAAGTTGTAAATATTCTCTGAGATTAAAGGGATACATTTGCAAAAAAACCTCACAAGTTTATGAGAAAAAAATGTAAAAATCTGTGATATAAAATCACAAATTTGTGGGAACCCCCCACCCCCGAAATTCTGAGATTATAAAGAAAGAAATCAAGAAATCAAAAATCTAATTCTTAAAAGAAACCACTAACTCAGCCGACCTGATCTCCTTGGGCAGATGGTTCCAGAGCCTCGGGGCCCTAAACTACAAATGCTCTGTCACCTTTAGTTTTCAGCTAGACTGCTGGAACAGACAAAAGACCTCTGTCCACGGGCCTCAAAGTACGTACCAGCGAATACTGTAACAAGAGGTCTCTGTACTTGTCCTGTTAGATCTTTGTGCTGCATTTGACACCACTGACCATGTGATCTTAATAAAGAGAATGGAACATTTAATTCGCATTTAAGTCCTATCTATCAGATGGCTTTCAATTTGTACATGTTAATGATGAGTCCTCCATGCACACAGAAGTTCTACATGGAGTTCCACAAGGTTCTGTGCTTGGACCTTTACTATTCATCTTGTACATGCTCCCTTTAGGCAATATTATCAGGTTACACTAATAAATCATACACATAAATGTTAATAAATACACATTACACATAAATCTTCATTGTTATACAGATGATACCCAATTATATCTTTCAGTGAAGCCAGATGAAATCAATCAGTTAGCTAAAGTTTAAGCATGTCTTCAGGACATAGAGCCGGATGACGTGCAGTTTTCTTCAGACAAACTGAATTTACTGTAGCAGGCCCTAAACCAGGGATACTCAAAGTCCGGCCTGCTGGCCACTTCCGGCCCATGACACGATTTGACTGGCCCCCCAAGCAATCAATCAAAAATAAAAATAAAATGATAATGAAATGATGATGGCCCTGCCGTGGCAAACATGTCTGTAATTTTTGCACATTTGGCAGCATTTGCTTGAAGAGCAAGTTTCTTTTTTTCTCGCAGTTTCTCTGCGCCACCTTTGCGTTTTCTCTCCATCTCAGTAGATCCTCTGAGATAACGTTTGACCCATGCTGCACTGCACTCCGGTGCACCGAGCCAAAGGCTCGTGATATAATTGGGCCAGCCCCGTGTCAGTGAAGAAAAATAACCAATGGGCCGCAGATCAGCATGTCTCAAGGGCTGGCCCGGTGTTTAGTAAACAAACTCTTGCAATGACTTTATATGCCGAAATCTTTATGCAGGCGGGACCAAACTATGCAAAAGGGGTTGTTTAGCAATGTGATTGGGCCAGCCCAGTGTCAATCGGGCCGCTGATCTACTGGTTGTATGGGCTTGTCAGCTATTTAAATAATAATAAAAAAAAGTGTCGGGGGACTGTTGGCCCACATAGCACATCGGCCCACTGGGCAAATACCTGGTGGGCCGATGCGGGGCCCAATGGCGAGTCCACCCCTGTGTTGAATGTGGGCAAAGTCATAAATGACTCTTTGTGCAGTTGAAAGAGATGCTGACAGCAGACAGATGTACAGAAAGCTATTCATGTACATTTGTTGTTCATGTAAAACGTTGTTTGTGTTGCATGTGCAAATTGCACTTACAGAATTATTCAGTATTGAGGAAAAATGTGGCAAATTCATTTAATTACAAATTGTGTCGTGGACATAATAGAAATGAAAAGCCAAGCCATAAAAGGCTATCATTGCACTTACCTTTTGATACACTTTATGAAAATAAAACAAATGAAAGAGACAAGGAAAGAGAGAAGGATTTGTGATTTAACTCCCACATTGAACAAACTTCTGAATCTGCCTTTTTCACCTGCGCGATATTGCAAAAATTAGGCACTTCCTTTCTCAAAAAGATGCAGAAAAAACTAGTCCATGCATTTGTTACTTCTAGGCTGGATTACTGCAACTCCTTACTCTCAGGCTGGCCCAACAAGTCTCTAAGGACTCTCCAGTTGATTCAGAATACTGCTGCACGTGTATTGACCAGAACTAAGAAGAGAGATCATATTACTCCTATATTAGCTTCTCTACATTGGCTCCCTGTAAAATCCAGAATAGAATTTAAAATCCTCCTCCTCACTTACAAAGCCCTTAATGGTCAGGCATCATCTTATCTTTATGAGCTCATAGTGCCTTACCACCCCACTAGAGCACCGTGCTCCCAAATGCAGGCTTACTTGTGGTTCCTAGAGTCTCCGAAAGTAGAGTGGGAGGCAGAGCCTTCAGCTATCAGGCTCCTTTCCTGTGGAACCATCTTCCAATTTGGGTCCAAGAAGCAGCACCCTCTCTTTGCTTAAGAGTCAGGCTTAAAACTTTCCTTTTTGATAAAGCTTATTGTTAGGACTGTCCCATAGTTATGCTGCTATGGGGCTAGACTGCCGAGGGTCCTCCCATGATGCACTGAGCTCTCTCTCTCCTCTCTCTTTCCTCACATATCCATATTCATTTAATGCATGCTACTACTACCACTTCATGTATCTGATGCTTGATTTCACTCTTCAATCAGCAGACATATCTACTTGCACATCAAACATATCATTTTAATTTGGTTAAGGTAATAATATTCAGAAATTCCTATGTGTCTTTAATGCTTATTTTAATAATGCAGACATTTCAGTCTGTGGATGACCTCCCTTCCAATTATTAATATAGTCATTTTGATATCATTTCAGCTACTGTAAAGGAATACTCTACACTCTGAGAACCATACAATAGCATGGAATGTTCCCATGTTACTTCTTTGTGAATCTTATGCTATGTAATTTCTTAGTATTATAATAACTGTTGGCTGTCAGAATGGGCACTGCACGTTTTAATCATATTTTGATGCTTATATTTGCTTCAGGTTGAGACTATTGGCGATGCCTATATGGTGGTGGGTGGAGTTCCAGTCCCAAGAGAAAGCCATGCCTGTAGAGTGGCAAACTTTGCCTTGGGAATGAGGACAGCTGCCAGGGAGGTCACCAATCCTGTTACCAACAAACCCATACAGGTGAGGATTTAAATGAGGCATTATAGAAAAACAAAACTGAGATAATGTAATCAATGAGCTGATCATTTGTGGTGATATTAACTTACTTGGAAGTTGGCCTGGAAGTTATGTGAATGGAGAACACAGGTGGGGGTTTCTCAAGTATGCAGATGATGCTCAATTTTTTTTTTTGCTGTCACCAAATGATGTTGGACCCAAGAAATTATGGAGTCAGTGCAAAAACATGAACAATTAGAAACAAACAAAATTTCCTTCATTTGAACCAGGATAACATAAGGTGTTCTTTATTGTCCCTTTGGGGATCTTGGGCTCAAAGTAATATAATATTCTTCTACTGACATACTTTCCAACACCATACATGAACATTAGGGTGGAATGATATGGTACAATTGATTCCATAGATACTGCAACAGTGACATGATCCACGACCTCAGAAGGAATTTCAACACCTGCACCATCAGTGTTGGGGAAGCTGCCTTGAAATTGTATCTTGGCAAGCTACAAGCTACTCATAGGAAGATACAGACAAATTGGTGGTGAACATAATCATGGAGACAAAGTCAAGGCTCACTTTGACTCTGTCACTGCAAACTAAAACCCATGCTAGAACATCCATCCATCCATCCATCCATCCATCCATCCATCCATCCATCCATTTTTTAAACCGCTTTATCCTCACAAGGGTTGTGGGGTGTTGCTGGAGCCTATCCCAGCGCTCAATGGGCGGAAGGCAAGGAAACACCCTGGACAGGTCGCACACACAGGGGCAATTTAGCTTCTCCAATTCACCTAACCTGCATGTCTTTGGACTGTGGGAGGAAACCGGAGTGCCCGGCGGAAACCCACGCATGTCTCGCACGTCTCGTCCCGGAGACGGGGGGCTT